>APFE030191917.1:37978-74698 GCA_000404065.3 Pinus taeda
AGAGTTTATTCCATTGGGCAATGGAGTCTATGAAGATGGACTGCTGAGTGTGTTTCTGTGATGATGGGCAATGCTACAGAGCAAGATAATCAGTTTTGGAACAATATTGAAAGCTAGTGATTGATGGGATGAAAGTCGGGGAATAAAGGGCAGTCAAGAATCCTTTATCATGGTGGCAGAGGGAAGGTGCTTGAATATTTTCAAGGAGCAATGAAGAATTCCTTGACAATTTTCAAAATGAAGGAATTAGTAGAAACAGAAGCATTTAAGAATTTCTATTTATGCTAATTTTGAAGAAAACATAAATAACAGCAGGAATTGAACACAGAGTGTATTTAAACAAGTTATGGGCTATTCTTTTTCCCTGTTGTTAAGATTATGAAACATATATGAGATTTGCAAACATGGAAGACACAAAAACACAGTTTAGAATAACTTATTGAGCCAAAGAAAGACACAGGAATTCTGTAGCAAAGTCCAGAATCATCACATCCATAGTCAAAAGGTCCAGCCGCAATGGATCTCAACAGCCTTTGTATTAATAAATATCAGAGTTACAACGCAGTTCAATAGGAGAATCACCAACCCCGAATACATTCCTTGGGGAGGTATTTATAACAAAGAGATTTACAAAATATCTTGAGGATAAGATATGAAACAATAACTTAGTTTACCTACCCTGTCAGAGAAATAAATGCAGAAATAAAGGTAGGAGTTATTGTGGCTGTGCTGGCTGTTTTAATTGATGAGATATTTTAGACTTTTCACCCAGGAATTCGGCTAGTAGTTATGTCCTTGATTTGCCTTCCTGCGTTGCTGTCCTGATCTGTTCACCTGCTCTTGATTCATCTTTAATGTGTCCTGATCCTCGTTGGAGCTCCTTTCTTCATATCTGCCACATGTCATGCTATTTGATCAAGTGTAAGAAGGCATAAAGATCCAAATTACCTAGGCAAAACTTCCAGCATACTCTGCCACCACTGTTCTGTGGGCAACTGATGTCTTTGTATTTTTACAAGTATTTCATCAGCATCAGTATAGCTGTAAAAGTTAGGCTTGACTTCAAAAAGATGATTTATTTCATGTTCTATAAAAAACAAATTTTCCAATTTGTCATACAAGCTCTGTCCGGAAGGAGGTCCTGTGTCTTCTGAGCTACTAGATGATGCAGTGATCTGATTTGTTACATACATGTTTACCCTATGAGCATATTGTTGATGTGATAACAGTTTTTGATTGCTTGTTAGTAAACTGGGTAAACCCTTCTACTGCAAATTTGTGAATTTCTCTGTGAAGGCATTAATATCCATATGCATCTCTTGACACTTCCTTTCCAAAGTCTGTATAAAATTTCTCATTGTTAGCACCTTCTTTATTGTCAAAATGGTGCCTATCCTGTCAGTGATCTCTAAAGCTGCTAACTGTTCCTTAGTATTGGTATTCAAAAAATGGATGAGCCTATTGGCCTACTCAGGCATATTTCCTAATGATGCCCTGGCCCTTTGAATTTGCTCTTGCGCTCTTTCTATTAATTCAATTTGTTCATAGATTGTCTGAATTGACCGTCATTGGTTAGTAATGGACTGGCCAATCTTGGTCCACAAAATCATCTTAATGTCTGCTAGAGGTTTACGTAAGGTGAGATCCTTTTCCAATGATTTTACCTTGTTCTCTAGGGTCTTTATTTCTCTAGTTTTTTCTGCCACTGTTATTTTTGACTTGTCATAGCTCACCGCTAATTTGGTTAGCTTTTCTTTTGCCTCTTTGAGCTCTGACATTTGAGCTTCTAGCTCTTTCACTGCTTTCATCATTTCTTCCATCTTCATGCTGGTCTCTGGTTCTGTTGTTGGTGTTGTTGTAGCATTTGTAGTTGTTGTACCTGTTGTTGATGCTGGGATGGTAGGAGGGACTATTGTTGTACCTGTGGGGGGAGCAGTGGCACTTGTTGGAGCTACTTCAGGTGGCAAGGAGGTCGACTCTCCCTGCTTCTCTTTAATGGCCTTCTCCAATGCTTGCTCTGTTTCTGCCAATCTCTCATTCATTCTCATCAGCAGACTTACCATGTCCTCTTCCTCTTTTTGCTGTGCAACTTCTACAGTTTGTGGATGCACTGTAATTGGCAACTTTAATTGCCTTTTGAGGGCTACAATGTCCTCCTCCTTCTTCTTGATTAGTGCTTTGATGCCCTTTTCATCCTTAGGGTTATGCCCCAACTCGATGATGATTTCTTCTAAGGACTTAATCCTGTTGTCCTTAGCTAAGGAGGAAGCCTTCTCCAGTTCTAATTGGGCAAAGGTATTGTGCAATGAATTTTGCAGTTTGTGAGCAAGCAATGCCTTATCTGCCAAGCTGGCATACACCATCTCCCCAGTTTGTTTATGTAACTCAATCTGGTCAATTGGATGAATATCCTTGGAGAAAACTTCCAGATTGGTTCTTATATAATCAGCAGCTAACTGGGGTTTCTGTGTCTTGGGCTTGAAATGGCTGAGGATCATTTTCTTTTCCTGAATATCATAAGCAACCATTAGCCTTTGTTGATTAGTAGGTGATGTCCTCATCAGTTGATTATAAAGTTGCATCCTCATTGGATCATTTCTAGCTTTTATATCAGTAAAAGTTTTCTTGATATCTGAGCTTTGTTTGCTTTGAGGCTTGGTGGATGAAACTTCCATGCTATGTTGCCTCTCTAGCTCTTGCTGGAATGAGCTAGCTGAGGTGCCAGGTAGTGGAGATGTTTGCTGCTCGGTTCTTCCCTGACCTCTCATAGTGCTTATGGTATCTTCCACAAATTCCTCTTCTGAATAGGGATTCAACCTCTGCCTCTTATCTCCTGTTTGTTCTGATGGTCCACTGGCAGGGGCATCCTCTTCTCTATCTCTATTTCTGCTTTTTTCCTCATTTTGAGGAGTCTATAGAATAGGGGCTTCAGATCCCTTGGTTTGAGCTGGGGGAGCTTGCCCTTCTTCCTGTTCTTATGTTGTAGTGGGCTGATCAGTCATGGTATGTTGTTCTGCATCCATTACTTCCTTGCGCTTTGTTGCTGAGCTGGCCTTTCGTGCTGCTTGCTCTGAGCTCTCAGCAAAAGATGTATCACCTCCAATGTGCTGGGGTAGCTTGAAAGGTACCTGTCCAAAAGAGTCCAGGTCAAGTGTTTTCTCAAGCTCTTTCATTTCTTTTTCCAATTTCTCTTCTCCAGTCATCTCTTCAAACAATGTGCCCCCTAGCCACTCTTGTTGATTGGCATATTGCTGGATTTCAGGGATTGGACAGTGAACATATGCTGGCAGCTTATTTTTGACTTTCCTATAGCTTATAAAATGATTGGGGTCATATGGTGCCCAATAGAAACTCTATTTTAGTCTGAGTTTCTACCCTAAAATCTCTTCAGCTTCTAGCCAGGCTTCCCTTTGAGTGAAGGTGAAAGGGCCCATTTGATTCCTTATTTTAAGTTGTACCTTTTTCTTGGCCTCAAAGAAATGGATTACATCTGCTTGGATGAATTGTCTAAAGTATTCCAGAGCAAACAACCGCATTGGCACATATTTTGGCAATTTATAGGAGCTTAGCTCACAGCCATATATCCGAATCACAGTGTGATTCTGGTAAAAGTACCAGCCACCTATGCTATAGCTCTTGGAGAGATGTAGAATTCTCTGCATTTCACCAGAAAGTCTGTCTGGAGGACTTGTTATCAGTAAAGAGGTGGTTGGATATATGAATAGATCAATAAATTCACAATAAGTGTAAGGAGAATAGTAGACATGGTGGAAGACTAGGGTCCAGAAGATTACAGACCTTGGCTCTCCCTTGACATCAAATTTTCTGAGGGGAACTTGAAAACTATCTGGCTGATAGTAGAGCAACAAATGATATATGTACGATGTGTATTTAAACACTCTTTCTCTATCCATGCTCATGAGTTGTTCATGGATTTTATCAGCTATGTAGGTGGCATAATCAATCTTGACAGCAGGGGGCTGTCCTGGAGAAAAGATGGATAATAGGACCAATGTTGTTTCATCTACATACTCACTGGTTTTGAATCCCAGGATGTAGGCTATCATGTCAATGATAAACTTTCCTGCTTCATTGAACCAAGTGTCCAGGTATGGTGGAGGTTCATGTGGTTGACAATTGGGTTTCATAAATGTTTTGCCAATTCTGGTTATCTCTACACTTGGCAATTTGGCACCTTGGTCAAGCAGAAATCCCAAGGAAAGAGGAGTCAATGGTTCAGTTGGTTTGAAATGCAGCATCTCATTTATTGATTCAGGGGTGATATAGAATAGAACTGTCCTAGAAGGAGACATCACTACCCTTTGAGTGGGCTCATAATTGGCATGGCATTGGTGAATGAGGTCAGGAAAAACATTTACACAAGGCAGGTGGTACATGGGCATATTGGACTCCCAAATCCCAAAGATGTCAGTTTTGTTTCTATGGTTGTTCCTGATCTCACAAAAGGCCTGTAGATGAGATTTGTTACCCATTATATCATTAATCTGGAAATCCTTGTCAGCTAGGGGTAACCACTCCAGTTCTTTATGTGGGGCATTGAGAGGGGCCACATTGAGGGCTACTAGAGCAGGGGCTGCCATCTTTATAAGTTCTCAAGTGTTTTTTGAGTGAAGTGTGGACTTTTATAGCAGCAGTGGGCAAAAATAGAGGCCTTGGGGCTTTTTCCAGAGGATTTGCAAATTGGAGCTTTGTTTTGACTCTGGTGGGCAGAATTTGAAGCAAAAGGATGAAGCTTGAAGGATTTTTCTTGCAAGGGATGAGTAGCAATGGTTTCAAGGCCTTTCCTTTAGAAATTACTGACCAAACAGACCTTGAGCTCAGCTTAAATTGGAGAGATTTTGCTGGGTGGGGCGGAATTGGTAGTTTCTATAGCAAAATGTGGGCAAACTAGTAGTTTCAGTGGGCAATTTTGCAGATGGAAGTCAATCAGGGAGCTTGGGAGCAAGACTTAGGTGAATTCTTGCTTTTCTCGGCTAGCTGGGCGAATTGTACAAAGAGGTATGCAATGTGCAGGTTTTTGGTGGATGAGTGGTCCTGGTGGGATTATGTGTAGCAGCAGGGTGAATTTTTGACAAGCTTCTAGGATTGCCCAAACAATTTTCACAGCAAAAAATCAAAATTGAGAGGGTTTTTCACAAAATAATGGTAAATACCTGTTTTCATAGTGCACTGGAGTTACTGGCCGGTTGGGAGATGATTAGCACAGTGGGGTGCCGAGCTATGGTGGTCGAGGTGGCGGACTGTAGGTTTGCTAGTGAACTCTACGTCATTTGCATGCAAAAGCTCAGCAAAATTACACAATGAGAATGGTAAAAAACAAACTTTTTTACGGGTTTTTTTAAACAAAAATCGGGCTTTTTGGTGCTTTTTGTGATGATGTCATCATGACGTAAATTTTTTGTCATGTAGCGGGGTACAGAAGGTGACGTGGCGGATGACTTGGCACTGAGGTGGAAACGGTGACGTGGTGCTAACGTGGTTGTGATGTCATCGGATGACGTCAGTGACAGGGAGGCGAGGGCGGTAAGTGGTTTTATCGCACCGCTTTTGGGGTGGCAGCAGTATTGAGCAGGGGGGTCGCGATACACGCAGGTGAGCGACGCGTGCCCTTGGTACGGCGGTGAATCCGCCATTTTCCTGGGACATATCGTTCGGACGCTGGGGGCATCGCGATACAGTTTTGCACCGTTGGATCTGAGGGCCCCGATCCAACGGTCGACGGTGAATGGTAAGTTGTGGGGGCGTGGCATGGGGACCCACTTTAATAATTTGGCTTTGTATAATGTTTTGCGGGGTTTTGTAGTGTAGTCCGCGCTGGACTGCGACCGATCAGTTTTTCATATAACCAAAGGTTAATATGAAACCCAAAGTTTTACGCACGCTAAGGGTTATTATAAGGTTCCAGGTGAACCTTATAATTCTCGAAAATCCTTATCATATGGCTATATTGCCAAGGGTTGGGATATTTATTTTTTTGGGATTTTTTATGTATTTATATGCTAGGGGGAGGGAAAAAGTTATATAGGAGTTATATAGTAGAGTTAGAGGGTTAATATGATTATGTGGGATGGGTTTGTATGGTTTAGGCTAAGTTTATAGGGTGAAAACTTAGGCATGGGGGGAATGAAAAGATGCCAAATGGTGAAGTTTAGGAAACTTTGGCAAAATGGAATAAAGACTTTTTACACAAGAAATGTGGCTTGTTTTGCGTAGGTGAAAACACATTTTCACTTAGTTTTTCTATGAAATGAAGTGGACTAAGGGTAATGAGCAGATCTCATTGCCCTTCGGGGGAATGTTAGTAAGTGTTTCTTGGGAAAAATGGGGAGGGGAATTAGTCATGCTCCATTTGTTTTGTAGCCACCTTGCCATGGTACCTTATGATTTTATGAGATAGCAACTTGTTCCAAAGGAGAAAATTGCTCACAAACCATGCTTCTATACCATCAAAACTGCCTACCCAGCCTAGTACACCTGACATTTTTTCTTCATTTTTATTGAGTGCATTTGAACTAGCAACCATGATTATTCTCTTTTCTTTTAGCTGCCCTCCTATCTAAGTCTACCCTTATTTCTTCCAAGGCTCAGATTAAGCTGTTGAGACCCTTTGCTTCTCTACCTGACTACTTGCCTGCCAAGCTTAAACTATTTGTGTAGACCTTTATTCTCTATTCTAAGACAAGTAAATTCAAACATGATCTAGCCAGGACTAGGCTGTCTGGCTAATCATCAACTGTGGCAAGAGTTAACCACCTATACATAGTGAAAATTCATCAAAATATGGAACCTTTGCAGCATGAAAAGAATGAACATTTTTGGCACTTCCCCAGTCAATCATGAAACATGAAACCTATTGGTATAGGAAGCTAACATTATATACAAAGCGGAAGAACTAAACGGTCTCCTATAAAAGATACAATGCATGAAGTAAATCAAAGATAGAATGCATGAAGTAAATCAACATCTGGCCCTAGTGGAGAAGATCCAGAAGCTAATAGGTCTGAGGATCATACCCATCTCTCCTAACATTTGAGGCTGAATGAATAACATTGAAGAAACTCAACAAAGTCTATTGACCCGATGAAGAGCCAATGGCAAGTGCAGATTATCCACTAAATCGTATCCTGGGGGGTTCGCATGCTACTGAATGCTAAAGGACCTAGTCTGTCTCCCAAGAACGGATCTGAGACAAAATTGCTGCTGAGATCTCGTGTGGTAGGGTTAGGTCCCACAGATCCTCACTGATCTGGAGTCTGTATACGTACTGGTATCAATCGATCTCTTGGTGCCCCTATCTGAAGGTAGTACCTTGAAAAATGTCGTGATCCTCTGTGTGGGGTCTGGTCTGATGGGAGGCTGGAGAATATGTGCTCAAAACCTAAGAGCCTCCTGCATATATAGGGCTAAACATATTTGATCAGGGTACCTAAAAAAGTCGACGAGGGTTCGAGAATCTCTGAACAAGTAATGAAACCTTCCTCTGATCTCATAGTAGACAGGGCATCCAAGGATGAAGTGCACCTTAGTCTCCACTTCCTATAAATGACATACCTGGCAGAGTCTGTCTAGTCTATCCACCCGGTGGTCTGTCTCTACCTGAAGTCTATGAGAACCTACTTTGAACTGGCCTAGAGGAATGTGAAGAGCATGCATCCAGTAGTGAAACATATACTGGGGTCGAACAATGAGCCAGTCTCTCAGCTCCAAGAAGTGCTCGACGTAGAAGGCCATCTTTAGGTGCAACCCTCCTAGAGTATTAACCCAGGTGACCTAGACCAACTACTTGTAGATGTCCTCCCTGATGATCTTGTTTAGCTCATGCCTAGTAGGTAAAAGGTGACCAGGAGCATCTAAGGAATATTAGAAAGGAGGGAGACAATCCAACTAAATTCCAATTGACTCTAAGAGGTTTGAAACTCTTGTAAACCAGCATTTGGCTCGGCCTGAGGGAGTAGAATGGGCAATAGCCTCAGAAGAGAAATATGCCAACTAAGGATAACGATCCCTACTCTTTATTAAGTCTGCCAAGCCCTGGACACGATGCAAGAATGAAACCAATCTGAAGACCATCTCAAGCCGAAAGGGCTGAGCTCCAAACTATGCAAGGATGATGTGTTGCGGCACTGTCAGTTTGCACCTAATGATGTGGCGGAGAAGAAGAATCTCGACTCTCTCAACTGAAGCCCAGTCTGACTCAAGAAAGACGGTCCCCAAATCTCTTAGCCATGTAGAATAGTTGGACGAATCAAGGTTTCCATGAGGCTCGTCTTAGATGAGATGTCTTGGAAGTGATGTCGAAAGAACTATCTCTTGAGAAGGGCTAAGGATCCATATCCTTTGTTGATTTGAGGCTAAAGTGCTGGCCGCAAACTGAAGCGAGGACATGAGAATTGCACCCCCAAGTAAGTATACGTGCTGGGGATATCAATCTCCTCCCCTCTAAATAGAAAGTGAAGGTCTGAGGTTTTCTTCACCCAATTGAAGATCATAACCTTGGTTTTACCCAAGTTGATCGTCAATTGTCAATGGTCACAAAACAGAGCTAAGGCATCCAACTGCCTCTGTAATCCTTCTAGGGATGAGGAGAGGAGGACCACACCGTCAGCAAAGAGTAGAATAGATATCAGAACCTAGTGAAGAAGGCATTCATCAGTGTCCTGGATATGCTCGTGTAGAAATGCTTCCAACACATCAATATAGATCCCAACAGGGTAGGGGACAATGGACAACCAGTTTAACCCCAATAGTGATTTGAATGAAATCAGACATCCCATGGGCTACGTGAAGACGACCAAGAACAGACTCATATAGGCACATAATATAAGTCAATAGGGTTGTAGATATGCCAATATCTCTGAGTCTCTGGAGCAAGGCCTCCCTCGAAATAGAGTCAAAAGCTTTCTAAAAATCTACGAAACAATAGTAGAATTTCGAAGAGCAGTGTCGTGCCTCCTCAATCACGATGCGAAGGGTGAAGATGTGGTCAATGGTCTGATGATCCATCGAAAACCTACCTGTCCCCTAGCTC
Organism: Pinus taeda; assembly: GCA_000404065.3. Lineage (NCBI taxonomy): Eukaryota > Viridiplantae > Streptophyta > Pinopsida > Pinales > Pinaceae > Pinus > Pinus taeda. Next base: position 47,028 of record APFE030191917.1, read on the forward strand.
TAAGTTGTCTCTGCTAAAGGTCACTGGAGATCCTCCTATGTAGAACAATAGCATACAACTTCGAGAACATATGACCCACCATGAGCGTTTTGCAGTTATTGGGATTTGAGATGGAACCTGATTTGCGGCTCAGATGGATGATGTGGTGTGCCCATGTCAGTGGAAAACCTTCACGAACTACATGGTTGAAGAGATCAACCAAGTAGCTAACCAAAGCACAGAAACCGTGCTTAAAGGACTCTGTTTGGTATCCTTCCTCATCGGCTGTTTTGATGTTGTTCATCACCCAAATGGCCTCTCTAATATCTCTGTCTGAGAATAGATAACAAGAAGAGGGTGGGGAGGTAACATGAATTTGGGCCTACCCGGGAATATCATAAAGGTTGAAAGTGTGAGAGGACATGGATGTAGGGTCGAGGTCAAGTGGAAGAGGGGAGCATCGGGGAAGGATGGTACGCTAGAATTGTTTAGGGGAGTGGGTAAGGAGAGCAGAAAGTTCTCGTCTTCTATGGGAGACAAAGAGTCGTTTCTTGTGACGAAGGAGATGATGATAAGAAGCTTTGAGGTTGGAGTAGAAGGGTTGAGAGTGGGTGAAAGCATATCAAAGTTCTTAATGTAGAGTCTTGCATTCATCATCGTACCATTTGTTCATGGGGAAGATCCAACTTTAGGGGAGATGGAAGTGGAACGAGTGGAGTGGGGGAAGGATTTGAGTGTTGTTTCCCAAATGGCAGCTGAAAGACAGGTGTATTTAGTGGAAGCAGAATCAAGCAAGGAGAACTAGGTTTTTGATAGGAACATCTTGCATAGGGTAGAGGAGAAAATGTCAGGGTCTCCTTCGTCAAATCGGAAGGTAGTTCGGGGTGGGCCCCGAGGGGAGGGATGGGGTGGAAGGGGAGGGTCAAATCGGAGAGAGAAGGAAAGAAGTCCATGATCAGCAAGGGGGATGGGGGAGACTGAGAGATGGTGAATAAAAGGGAGAAAGTTATGGCTAGTGAGTACATAATCAACTACAATCACACCCCCACCATATGGCCATCAAATGAAAAAGCGAGAGTCTGGGAAACAAGGGAGAACATTTAGAATCAACAACTCTTGAGATTCCCCCAACTGCAATAGATGTTTACCATAAACTGTAATGGGCCCTAAAGCATCATCTGACATCCGGTGAAGCCCTACTGAATCTGGATCTATCCCCTGGGTACAAAATACATCCTCTAGTTGGTCGTGGAGAGGGATCTAGAGATCTCTAGTGCGAGCATTGAAGTCACCTAGGAGGATGACTTCCCCAACAACATAGTACTGGGTGATGTTAGTGTACAAGTCGATAAAGGGATCACCATTTGAGCCATTATGGACAACAAATGATGAAGAGGCTAGGGGGAAGTAACAAACTACAATGTAGATGTCCCTCATATGAGAGACTTTGACGCTAATCTGAATCCACATAAGCCTAGAAAACTCATCTTCGGCTACCAAAGATACCCTGTTCCGAAGTGAGTCACTAGCCAAACAAGCAACTCCACCTGATCCTCTAACCCCTCCTGAGCTCCTCATCTCCTGCCTGCAAACTGAGATCTAATGGTAACCTGCAATATTTGGAAGGGGTCGAACAGGGCTCGCATGAGTCTTGGTCATGAAGAGGGTGTCTGTTGATTCAAGAGAATCATACAAGAGTCCCAGAGAGGACCAAAAAGATCCATTGTCATTCCAACAATGGATAGAAATGTAAGTACCATGTCGCCTCCCCAAGCGGGCCTGTCATTTGGAACCTCTAGTTTGGGGTTTCCACCCAGGTGGGAAGGAGTCCCGAATGACTGCTTGGAGATTCTTGATAACTGCTCATTTCCCTGCCTGTCGTGCTGCCATAACTTGTTCTATGGATTGTTTAAGTTCCACAACCTATGCTCGATTGAGGTCCTCGTCCAAGAAAATCCTGTTGGGAAGAGAAAACAACTTCTGTTTAATCCTGAGGGTGCAGAGTCAATCAGATGCAATTTGAAACCTGAGGAAGAGAGTGGAGTCGTAGCCCAACCAGGCTATGTCCAAAGCTATATCAGGGAGGCTAAGGGTGTCCCAAAGGAACCTAGCCCCCACTTCCATAAGATCCGGAGAGGGGTGGGGTAAGGGGAGACCTCTCACCTTGAGATTCAATTCTCTTGCCCCTCTATTGCATTCTTCCCCAAGTTTTGCTTGCATCACCTCCTCAACTGCTGTAAGAGGGGTAGGAGTTTTATCCTTCCCTCGAACCACCTATACCCAAGAATTGATGTGTGTCTCCATTTCTTGTTTGAAGGTGGCTTGTTGGGATCAGATTTCTTCTTGCTTTCTTTTAAGGTCAAGAATTTCTGCATGCAGTGCACCATTTAGAGGATGGAGAATTTCCTGCTCTTTAGTTTCATGTAACATATTCTTAAGGGATAAATTATCCCCCTCCACCTCTGAAACTCTGGCAAAGAGGGTGTGTATTTCTGAACGAAGCTGCTTGTTTTCAGTTTCAAGAAATTCCATTTTCCACAGCATTTGTTTTACCACGGGTGTCCAGAATGAGAAATCAGACTCCAGGCTGACTACCACTTGCTCTTGCTAGTTTTCAACAACTGATAATTCAACAAGGCTAAACATGTCATCTTGGCACAATTCGTCTTGTTGCACGAATCCAATCCCTGGATTTGGAACCCATTCTTTTGTCTTTGTTTGTTCCTCAGCAGTAAAATTCATCAAAGGATTTAGAGAAAACCCATCTACTTCCATCTTGGTATTAGAGTCACTGTCAAATTTAGTGGGCAGATTTTGTTAAACACTTGACGTGCATCCTTGGGCTGTATGTTCTGTTTTGGTAATTCAATAATAATAGATCCATAATTATGATGGATTTAGGTTGATTTAATAATTAATAATTATAATCATTATCTTTAATATGTAATTTGATCGTGTTTTAATTAATAATTATAATTATTTATTTTATTTTATTTTTAATTTCAATTTTATTTTTATTTTTATGTAATTTGATGGAGTCAAAATGTTTACATAATATTACAACATCTCTTTCATACTATGCTAGATAGCACCTCTTGGCCCACTAATATCATCTTATTTTATAATTTAAGTAAACTTGATGGTTAAGAGAATATGATTATTTATATACCAATTTGATTTCTAACTTACTCGTGACCTTCATATTAAATTATAATTATTAAATAAATTTAAACTATATGCATTACTAAACATTAAAAAAATAACAATATGAATTTTAAAAATTACATAACATTTAATCATTTCAAATTAATTTTATGGAAATTTAACCTTGTTCAATTTTGAAAAAACACCTAAGCCACAAATCCACCTCCTTTGAAACAAAAAATGATAAGCCTGCTGAAAAAAAAAAAAAAACAAGCTTTATATATAGAATAGGATAAAAACCCAAATTTATAAAAGTAAATTAATTGTATTTTAAATATAAGTAAATAAATAAATATAAAGAAGGACCTTCAAGCTGAGATGGAGTTACGGAATTCCTCCCGGTCGGCGCCTGATATAGGCTAAGGTTCGGATTCCCTGTAGAACTTGCTCGCCTACCCACGCCTCACCATCCTCCATGGAACCGGCTCAACAGCTCCCCGTTGTCATTCACTCTTGGTGCCCGTGATAACTTCTTGCTCTCATTTACCTTATGTTGTTGATTACTCTTTGTGCCCATGATACTGCCTGCTCTTGTTTCCCCTCTACAGGCGGTCCAGTGACGACGACAGTGGTTTGTAGCTCCCGATGGCACCTGACACGTCATTTTCGGACAATTAGGTATGGAGCTCAATCAGGTTGACTACTCCGATGACCCTTTTGTCGATGTTTCCATTTGGACATCTCCACCCCCAGTCTCAAATGGGTTGTTCCCCCACAATAGTGACCTGCCGGATGCCTTTGTGCCTTTGCCATCAATTTCGGTCCCTCCTACTCGGTCGTTTCCCTACCTGAGGACCCCCTCACATGGCCAGCTTTTTCTACTCCCCCCCATTCCCGAAAACCCTACAGTTTATGGCTAGGTGGGTAGGCCCTAACCACACCATGGACTCCTTGGGTTATCCACCACACCCTCCGCCTGTCGCTTCATAATACCCTTCATCTGCCCCTTCCGGAGGACCCTCGGTACTTCCACAAGAAACCCCTTTTGCACCATTTTTTACGACTCCCACCTCTGGTTGCTTTGCAGGCTTCCCTCCAGATTTGGAAGCCAACCCTTCTGGGCTAGGATCGGATTCACAGAACCCACATCAGAGCACACCTCAAGTAGATGATATCGATAAGGGTCACAGGCCGAGAAAAAGCTGAAGTGTGTAAAGACCAGGACCCAAGATACTGCACTACGTTTGGGGGAGGATATCCAGTGGGGCAAAACCATGGACACCGCTGATAGGGTCTTGGTGGGTAGGGTTCGAGGGAGGAACTACACCGCGACCAAGCTCAGACAATGGACTACAGAAATTTGGGGGCACCACATGGCTGAACTGCCTTTTGTTCAAACTTTTGTGTGGGGATGGTTTGCGCTGCGTTTTTCCAAAGCTAAACATACCAATTGGGTTTTATCTAGTTTCTAGCACATTGAACAAGCCCTAGTGCTCCTTAGAAGATGGAACCCTCTTTTCGACCCTGAGAGAGAGCAGTTGGGCGCTGGACCACTGTGGGTCAAATTACGAGGTCTGCCTCTACACTTCTGGTCGGAGGACATTTTTAGGTGCATTGGGAATGCTTTGGGCACCTATTTGGAGCATGATAAATCATACCTGACCGCGAGCATCATGGCGTATGCAAGGATCCTGGTTCATCTTGATACTAGGGAGGGACTATAAGAGAAAATTACTCTGGTTTGGAGACATTTCTCATGAGTACAGATCCTAGATTATGAGGGGGTCCCCTTTAGGTGCAGGAGGTGCCACAAGGTGGGATATTTATTTAGGGATTTCCCTCTAAACAGAAAAGCAAAGGCAACGGACTAGGGGAAGATGATCCCATCCAAAGCTACCAAGGTTCTTGAGCACCGCACCAATACTGAAGTAGCAGCGACAATGAAAGTCAAGGAGAATCCGAAGAAGCATGACAATGCACCCTATCAGCCTCCCTCTCCTCCTCTGACTAGGGCTAGGGAGGTTGCAATGGTTGCGCTATCTTCGGGTATGCCTCTCACTAAACCCTACTCTTTGAATTTCTCTACTTCGTCTTATTTTCTAGTATCATCCTCTATTGATCATCATGGTATTGCATCTTCCTGCCCAACTCCTTGCTCCTTGTCCTACTCCATGCAATCTCCCCTCCCCACTTACTTTTGCACCCCCCCATCCTTCCAGGAGGCAAATTCCCTGCCCTATCCTCTGACTCTGAAAAGGGGTCTCTCACTCACAACTACCCACTGCAATCACTATCTCGATCACAGCCCCATGAATCTATTGGCATTGGTATGGTATCCCCTTCCATCCCTCTGAAACCTCCTTGGGGTAGAACCTCCTCCCTCTCTAAAGCCAAACAACAGGCAGGGGCAGAGGTCATCTCGGATCGAAAACTTGCTATAGACCAGGTTCTTAGAGCACAAAACACCCTGGAGCCATCTCCCTCATGAAGCTACTCTCTTACAACTATCATGGGTTAGCTAGCCCAGAGAAAAAGCTAGCATTTCGGAGGCTACTAAGTACTGAGTTGGTAGATGTAATATTCCTTCAAGAAACCCTGGGTTTAGCAGAGGCCATCACTCACCTCCTAGAATCCATGCTACCCGGATGGTCGTTTCATGCCCTTGATGTAAACAGGCGCTCAGGTGGAGTTGCGATGGGGTACAATTCTAGGACTATCAAGCTATGTAACATTTGGGGAGGTACTAGTCATATTGGGGTGGACATATTCTCATCTAAACTTGGCATTGACATCAGGCTCATCAACGTTTATGGCCCATGCCAAAACCATGGAGACTTCTGGGAGCATCTATTGAGCTCCAATCTACTGCAAGTGGATAACCTTATCCTTGGAGGAGATCTTAATTTATCTATTGGATACTCAGAATCATGAGGTCATCATGCTCAGATAGACCCACTATCTGAATTTTTTGAAAATGTCCTAGAGGACCACAGCTTAATCGATATCCCATCTGCTAAATTACAACCCACATGGAGGAACAGACGAACAGGGGAGGATAGGCTGGCTAGAGGACTAGACCACTTCCTCATTAAAGAGCGACTGTTGAGTATGGGGTATAACTATAGGCAGTGGATTGGATCGAGGGGATTATCAGACCACTCTCCGATATACCTTGAAGTCAGAGGTGGTTCGAACAAACCCAAAGCACCATTCAAGTTCAACTCAAAATGGTTAAAAGATGCAGACTACATTAAAGTGGTAACTAATTATTGGAAGACCCACCCTCCTGTAGCGGGTGGGAATACAGCAGAAGGTTTTGCCCATAATCTAAACGAGGTGAAGAGATTATCAAAAAGTTGGCCACACAACAAGAGACTTATGGATGAACAAACCCTGAGAGGCACTGAAGCTGAGATTGCTGATATGGAGGATGAGCAAGGTCGGGGATACACAACACCTGAATAGAAGGAAAGGCTCACATACCTAGTAGCATAGAGAGGTAAAATCCTAAAGGACAGGGAAGAATCATGGAGGTTGAGAAGCAGAGCCATCTGGCTTCTTGAAGGCAATGACAACACAGAATTCTACCACAAGTCTGCTAATGGACGAAAAGCAATTAACACCATTTGGCACTTGAATAATTAGCCTCCCTTGGCACATCTCACTTCAATCATCTCTACAAAGCCCCCCCCAATGCAACATTGGCTGAAATCATCAGAGTGGCTCAATTGTTTCCCTGATTTGTGGATCAGGAGGATGCATTGGAGCTCAACAAGGTGGTCACTATGGGGGAGCTCGAAGCCACTCTGAAATGGTTCAAGCGAGACAAGGGTCCAGGACCAGATGGTTGGCCGATTGAGTTCTAAATTACATTTTTCGAACTTCTTGGAGATGACCTTCTCAAGGTCATTGAAGGCTGCCAAATCTTTGGGAGGATGTATGAGGCCTTCAACACCACTTTCATTGCGCTTATCCCTAAATCTGATAATCTTGACTCTTTTGATGACTTTTGTCCCATGTCCCTCTATAACTGTATCTATAAGATCATTGCGAAGATCATCACCAATCACCTTTGTCCCATTTTATCCTCACATATCTCCTTGGAACAATTCACCTTTCTTCAGGATCAGCAGATCCATGAAGCTGTAGGAACTACACAAGAGGTGTTGCTTTCTGTTCAGACGAAGAAATTGAAAGGTATGATTCTCAACGTAGACCTCTCAAAAGCTTTCGATCATGCTAGTTGGTTATATATTAGAATGTTCTTAACTCATCTTGGTTTTCCCATAGAGTTTATACATTGGATCATGTGTTGCATAACAAACATAACCTTCTGTGTCCTTATCAATGGATTGACATCACCTTTCTTTCACTCAGAAAGAGGCCTTAGGCAGGGATGCCCTCTATCCCCTCTATTATTTTTTCTCATTATGGAGGGCCTCAACAAACTCACATTGGAAGAACACAGGATGGGAAGACTACAGGGCATTAGGATTATAGACATATGCATACTGACCCATCTGCTCTTTTTAGATGATGTGTTGATCTTCCTTAACGAAGGTATTGGGGATCTGACTGATTTACAAAATATCATGGCAATATTTCGAACTGCTACTGTATGGAAATCAACAGCCTAAAATCCACTATAACGGTTTCAAGATGCACACCTCATGAAATACAGTTCGCCCTCCACAGATTCCCATTTACTCTTCTGCAGTTGGATGATGGTCTTTGGTACCTAGGGTACTGGTTGAAACCCCTCAGATACAAGATTGCAGACTGGACATGGTTAATCTCTAAGCTAGAGAGAAGACTTAATATCCGGCACCACAAGTACCTCTCCAGAGCAAGCCGGCTAGTTCTTATTAAAGTTGTACTCGAAGCTACCCCTGTTTATTGAATGTCTCTAGCCTAGATCCCTAGGGGAATACTCTCTAGAATACAAAATCTCTGTTGCAGATTCCTTTGGAAGGGCAAACAGTCTGGAAAATTTTTTGCCTCGGCTAGATGGGAGTTTCTAGCACTTCCAAAGAAATGGGGAGGATGGGGAATTAAAAGACAGGACGATTTCTCTACTGCACTAGCTGCTAAGCTAGGATGGCAATTGGTCACCACTAGCTTATGGACAAGGGTGGCATATTCAAAATATATATCTCCCCAAAACATAATGGACTGGATTTGTCGACCCAACTAGAACAAGACTGGGTTATCCATCATATGGAAAGCAGTAATAAACTCCCTGCCTCTTATCGATCCACATTGGATTAGATCCCTGGATAGGTAACGACAACACACACAAGCTCCCACATGATCTGATGCTCCATATCAACAATTTAGGCATCATCCATATCAATCACATTGTGAACCCAGAGCACATCGCCATTTTTCAACAGGAATGGAAGACTGCACGGAAACTACATCTCCCTCAGAATTGGCATCATTAATGGGAGGAATACATTGTTGCACTAACAAAATTACACATCGGGATTACTGAGGGGGAAGATGAAATCATATGGGCCATGCAAAAAATGGTATATACTCTCCAAAGGAAGGATACCTTTGTATCTCTGTTGTCCATTGACCACCGATTGTTGAACATTGGTGGAAACACCTATGGAAACTAAAGGCGCCCCCCAGAACAAGACTATTTATGTGGATGGTACTTAAGAACAAGGCCCCCACGAGGTACAACCTGAACAAGAGAGCCCATCATGGACCATCCTAGTGCTGCATCTGCAAGAACAACACATAATCTATCGATCACCTCTTCCTTACCTGCCTGGTCATTTTGGACCTTTGGAATACCACCCTTAGGGCCATCAATACCCACTGTCAATGGTAGGGCACATCTATTTTGGATGCATGGACATCATGGTGGACAATTGTTGCTCCGAACAAGGCCAGGAACCTACCTCTTCTCATCTGCTGGGCGATTTGGATCGTACGAAACTGTTACATTTTCCAAAATACCATCCCATATTGGCCCTCCATTATCGCTCGCATATTGGACTCCTATAACTCCATCCCTGAAGACGATGTTACTCCATCCACTAGGAACATTGTCCCTGAGGTCATCAACCGAGACTACCCCTGGGCATATTTCAATGGCTCTGCACAGGATGCATGTTGTGGGGGGGTGCTATACTATACCTCTCTGACTCTCATTACTATAAAATACAAATGGGTCTGGGAAGGGGTACCAATAATTATGCAAAGCTTATCACTCTAAGACATCTCCTACACTTTTCCATGGAGAAACAATGCAGGAATATCCAAATCTTTGGGGACTCCAAAAATGTTTGCAACTAGATAAACAATACATCAAATTGTTTTGCATATTCACTCAGAGACCTATTTTGGAAGAGGTACACAGACTCATTGCACATTTTGATCACTTTGTTTGTCACCATATCTACAGGGAGCGTAACCAGACTGTCGATCAACTATCCAAGGAAGCTACAAACTAGCTTCGTGGTACATGGATGATCCAGGAGCAGAGGGACGGTGCACACTATCAGTACTACCACTGCCCTTACATGGATTACTTAACATAACTGGCTTAGGAGGAGCCTGATTCTCATGTTGATAGTTTTTGCTTAAATTATCAATATATTTGTATATTTTGATTTCACTGGCAGTATATATATGACAGACAACTGTACTCCCTGCGACGATTTTTTTTTTATCTCTTTTGAACAACACAGAATACATGTTCTCCCTGCGTGGAGAATCATAGATCTTTTTTTATACATTCTCTTTTGATAGGCAATCAACCTCACATATAGCATATGCAAACTGCATCTACAATATGGTAATTTTCTTTATATAAATGAAAATTGCTATTTTTCAAAGGGAAAAAAGTAATATATATATATATCAATATATATAATATATATATAATATATATATAATATATATATAATATACATGAAGAGTAAAGATGACCAACTATGTACTTAATTGTTAATTGGTATGAGGATCTTTAGTATCTAATAAATATAAATAAATTGATTATATTGTATATTTAAATATAAGTAATAAAAGAAATGTAGAAATAATATAATTTTAATTATTAATAGATTAATGAAAAAAAAAAAATTTTTTTATTTTTAATTTTCCGAAAGAATGTGTATTTCTTTTATGTTTAAAAGAAAATAATTTTGCATAAACACAAAAATGTACATTCACCAAGAACTACTAGGTCCATGAGTGCTAATAAGTGGCACAAAATTACTTAAACGTATATATATATTATATATATATATATATATATAAATATATATATATTATTATATATTATTTAGAAAAGAGTGGCCTAAATGCAATGAATATTAACAAACAACAAAAAAAAGTAAAAATAAAAGGAGAAATACAATACAAAGGAGAAAATCAGGTTATTTGGACACATGTCGTCCCCTTCTTTCCTTTCTTTTTTTTTGTGCTTGTTGTTAATCCCCCCATTGGGATACACTAGTACAACGGTCATCACATGGTCAGAATCCTCTACTGGATGGTCTTTTTCCAAGTCAGAGCTTTCAAATGCATGAACACACTTTGTGCCCATCGTGCCACCCTCATTCTGATCCATTTTTGTTTGTAAATTTGACTCCTGTAATGGTGTAGAAACTGGCACATTCTGAAGGATTGCCAGTGATTCATTATTAACCTGTGTCTCCCCATTTTCTTTTTTGTATTCTTCATTGTTTCTTCTTCTTCATTTTTCGGGAGATTTGGGTCTACACACTGCCACCCCATTAGTTTAAGTTACTTTTCTTTTTTTGATTCTTTTTAACCTATGGACAAGTATTCTCAAGGTGACCTTTTTGGAAGCATGAACGACATCTAAATGTTGTATTCTCGTAGTCAATAATTTGTGACCATTGGAGGTTGTTATGTTTCGGAATAATGTGATCAAGTAAACCTTTGCTAAGGTCTATTTCCACACATATTCTAGCAAAGTTAAAGATACCTTTCTCTTGTTTTCATATCCCTTTTTTAAAACTTGCCCAAAGTATTTCCAATACCTTCAAGGGCATGAGGGTGCCAAAAATGTAGTGGGAGATTTGAGAGTCGCACCCAAACCGGTAGTGTTCTGACTACCATGTTTGTTGCGTCAAATTTAAGGAACCATGGGGTAGTAAAGAGCCTCACTCTTCCTCAAACCATGGCCCTTCATTTAGAGCAAAATCTAAATCCTTTTGTGTATCGAATTGTATAATAAAAAACCCTTTAGAGCATAAATATATGTCACAATTGGTTGTCCATGTAGAAAAGACCCATTGATGTAAGGCATATGATTTGGGCCAAAATACATTAAATCTACATATAATTGCTTTGGAAAGAAGAGATGAAAAAAGTGTATATACCCTAGGCAGGTCAACTTCGAAAGTTGGGGGTTGCTCCATCTATTCAACAATATAGGGGTCAGGTCACTTTGTGATTGCTCACTTGGAGAGGAGAACTTCCCCTTCACTGCATCTTGGAAGGATGCAAATTTTCCTTTTGCATTCCCATGCCCTGAAGCTCCAACGCTTGATGATCCTCCTCTCAATCTTGTGTTCATAACAAGGGTTGAGTTCCTTGAAATGTTGTAATTTTGAAGATGAGAAGAATCATATAGAGCCTTCCCTTCAAATTGTAAACTAAAACAGTTTGTTGGAATCCCCCAAAAAAATTGAATTGATTGTTTTGAAAGGATAACAAGTGCGGAGCTACAAGCCCAAATAATGAGTGTCTTCCCACAAAAACTGTAAACGCCTCCTCCCACATTTACCCACTTTTACAAGCTCTCCAAGATAAACATGAGATGATTGTCACTATGATATGACCTAACCTCCAAGTTCCAGTTATGGAAGTGGGGCCTATAAATCAACAATAACTTGACATCCTACAGGGACTACAAACCACTAAGGAACTTGCAAACCACCCCAAGTGATCAATCCCCAAGTTGGAACTCTTTTTCACTAGGCTTATCCTCCAACCGCACCCATAAGACTACATGCATGCGGTTATGAGACTCCAACCATACCCATAAGCTTTTCTTCATGCGGTTATGACCGAAATTTCTCAATTAAGTGCATGCGGTCACGAGATATATGCCACTTTTTCTGGCAAGGCTCTAGACCACTGCCCAGAACTACCTGTAACTTCCTAGAATCATGATTAAGATGACAACAATGCCAAACATTCAAACTTGAACAAGATATTGACTAGGACATGCCTAGTACACAACAGACATTTCATCAAACATATGGTAAACATGAAAGCTACAAGTCATGAATGCATATATGATCATAAACTTCTGAATTTCATATGAGAATCACCAAGAAGGCTCCAAGCCCTCTCTAACTAGCTGCAACAACACTTGTTAGTCCATGCATTCATCAACCATTCGGTAACTTAACAGATCATGAACAAGAGCCATAGTTAAAGCACATCACATAACGAACATATAACCATAATAGAAACCATAACAAATCAGTCATGATGTCAACATGATAACTAGTACAAGTGCTCATAGATCACAGTAGAAAAATAGCTCATATTAACATATGAAAATGCAACTTCCACATACCACTTGACCATAGATTGGGCTGAACTAAATCTCTCTTTCAGCCAATCACCCCCATGCCATCTTCGAAGCATGAATGTGGGATCATATGGGTTAAACCAAAATAAAACCAACTAGGGCTTCCAGAGGCCAAACCATCTCAAACCTCAAGCATAGTGATCTCACCTATAACGTTCATAAATCACTAACATAAACCAGATCGGTCTCTACCCATGTTTTCTAGGGCTCCAAGAACTAGTATCTCAATCCATAGCCTCCAGGGAACCTAAGTTGTTCAAGGGCTCTAAAGCGTTTGTCCCAATCCCAAGGCTCCAGGGACTAGTAACTCAACCCACAGACTCCAGGGAAACCCAAGTTGTTCCAAGGCTCCAGAGCCTTTTTTTCCAACCCACAGCCATAGGGAACCTAAGAACCAATTAGAAAATCCAAGAATTGGGAACCCACTACACCATGGCTATCTAGGAAATGGAAAGGAAAGGCTAGAACCAATGTCAATCTAGGAAAATCTCCATGCCAATGACAACACATAACCAAGGAAACATGTGCATAACCATGCATCCAAAAAATCAACAAGGAAATCACACATGCAACCTATTACCTGTAAAGTATCCTTGTTGTACTAGCTAATCCAATTTCCCCCTTGCGCTCACTTGCTTTCCTTCGCTTTCTTTCTCCAATCCAAGTGAATGTTAGTGTGCTTCAAACATGCTCCAATAATGCTCTAAGTGTGCAAGAGTATGAAAGAAAAATGAACAAGAGCTAAGCTCAAAACTATCAAAAGCTAGAATTGTAAAAAATAAAACTAAAAAAAATAAAAATAAACACCATCAATTGTTTCTCTTATGCCTTTTTATTATTAATATTTCCTTTTTTCTTCATTTTCCGTCATTTTTTCTCTAATTTCCCTTGTATGCAAATTTGTGTCTCTTCACCTTCCTTTTCTCACATTTTCCTTTATTTTCATACTTAAATGTCATTTATTGTCTCTTTGCCTTTGCCAATTTCCATAGCCATCAATTAATCACAAGTGATGCCCACTATAATGTTTGCCCACCCTTCAACTTGGAATACATGTCCCATGACCTTGGTCTTTTTTTTATCTACGTGGAAAATCAACTAGGGGTTGTTACAAAAACATCTCACAAAAATTTGAAAATTCTCGACACCAAACCGTCCATGTGCACATTCTGGGCAGACCCCAACTATTGGATAGAAACACACAGAGGGAAAATATTCTAGTTGGATACGAAGATGTGTCGCACAAACAACTAGATAAACCATGGACCAAAGCAGAGTAAGCGACTAACATTTTTTGGCCAAAGAAAAAAAGCCACCTCAAGCAGCGGAACACAATGATTCATGACTTTTAGCAGTAAAATAAGGGATAGATAGTGCACCGACCCCTATGCATTCAACGCAAACCGCCGTGACCTCCTCAATGTAGATGATTCATCCATACACTCTAAAAGTGGTCCTATTCCTCTTTTGTGAAACCAGGCATCAAAGATGGATGATCCCCGTGAGAGAAAAGAGCTTGCAAAACACATGCTTCCATGAGCTATAAAGACCCTTGATAGAGAATAAAGGAGGGAAGATTTGTGATCCTCTAAAATCATGAAGGTAGAGGAGTAATTATCAGCCTCCAAACCGAGCCAGTTCAAAGCCTCATGCCATGGGCCCAAGTGAATACCAAAGGTTGACCAAATGACACAACAACTCGAAACTCTATTCAACAACATAAACCTAACTAATGCCATCTCCTCAAGTAACTTTTATGAATAATTAGTATTAGTTTGTTAGGTCCCTATAATACTAGTGTATTCCCTCATTGTTATTAGTGTATCCTCCTTATTGTTATTGTTGTGCCCCGTAGAAGCCCACTATTCCCTCATCGTTATTAGTGTACCCCCCTTATTGTTATTGTTGTGCCCCATAGAAGCCCACTATTGTTATTGTGGTGCCCTTACATTATTATTGTTGTGTCGGCTCTGATTATATTGTGACCCCTTAGACTCCTATATATAGAAAGGAGGTTGTGTCATTGGAATCATCCAAGAATTGTTCATTTGTATAATGTAAAGGAGGTTTCCCCCTCAAAGAGGCTTATTTCTAAGTCGTTGATCTATCTTTTATATCTTTTTGTGAGCTGGTTTCATAACATTTGGTATCAGAGCTTTGGATTCTAGGGTTTCGTTGCTCCAAACTGGTCATCGTGGAATTTTTTCTATAAAATTTTCTCTAAGAAGTTTCAGAAGCTAAAAGAAAAACCCATTTGAGCCGAAATTGCTCTGAACCTCGGGGCCAAATTTCAGATCTTTTCTCACTATATTTTCGGAGATATGATTTGAGGAAGATAGGGTTTTTTAAAGCCACAGAATTCCATCGCAAACAGATCGTCGTGGTATTTTCACTGTAATTTTTTTCTACGAAGGTTCAGACTCTGAAATTAAAACCTATTTGAGCCGAAATCTTGGTGAAACTTGGGTCCGAATTTCAGATCTTGTCTCGCTATATTTTCAGAGCTATGATCCAAGGAAGTTAGGGTTTTTGCAGGATCCCGAATTACTTCCCAAACATGTGACCTTGGGAAAATCGTCATAACTTTCTCTCTGAGTATTAGATTGAAATTTCATAAGAAGTCAGAAAGAGGATGGACTATAGTTTTCGTTGTAGTATTTTCAGGTCTAAAGGTGGAAACAGTGATACGTGGCACTTTGTACAAGTATGCTATACTGAAGAAATCTATAATCAGGCCAGTATGGGAGATTTGGCCTAACTCTTTCTTGAAGACTCCAATCTTGATCAGACCTGTGGGGATGGAAAGAGGTTTCAGAGGGCTACCATAGGACGAAATTGCAAATATTGAGCTCCTATGAAGCAAAAAAAAAAGTGTAGTCTTTTTAAAATTTTGCATAAGTTTGGTTTGAAAAATTAATTTGAAGTGATTCAAAAGGGCATAGTGAAGCATAATTATCATTAATTGATGCCCCAAATAAATAAAATGGAAACACATACTAAGCAACCCGCAAGCTCCACTATGACACATGAAGAAGAGGAAGAAATGCAACATGATATATCAAAATTACAAGACCAAATGCTACAAATTTCGCTCTCACAAAAAGTAACAAAAAATGAATTGGAAGCCATAATGAATGTTAAGATAAATGGTATAAAAAGGGACATGGTATTTTGAATGATGGTTTAAAATCAGACATGGAAGCAATGATGAATTTCAAGAAAGAAGGATTGAAAGAAAGTTTGGAAAAGTTGTTAGAAGAAAGGTGTCCCATTGGTGACAAGGCAATCCATGAAAATCATGTTGAAGACAAAAGAAATATCAATCACGGTTTTAGAGACTCCCATGTGGGGTTTAAGAACCACAACATTCCAAAGATAGATATGAGGAAGTTTGATGGCAAGGATCTGGTAACTTAGATAATACAGATGGAGAAATATTTTGATCTACAGGATGTGAAACCCTCACAAAAGGTATGTATTGCATCTTTATATTTAGAACCCAATCAGTTTGTATGGTATAGATGGATTTGTTCTCGTAAACCACTTGTCACCTAGTCAATTTTTACGGAAGAAATGATAGTACATTATGAAGATACAAAGAGCAACACCTTCTTTAGTCAATTGATAAATCTCAAACAAAGGGGTTCAATGGCGGAGCACATTGAAGACTTCCAAAAATTGAATATTAGGGTAACCGATATTCTAGAGTAGCATAGGATTGATGTCTTCATAGGGACTTTAAAAGATAACATCCAACATGAGGTTCACGTTTGGGAACCTGATTCCTTGGAGAAGGCATTCAGGGTGGAAAAAAAAGTTGAAAGAAAAATTATGGCAACAAGGAAGTCTACCAATCACAACTATAAAGATGGAAGTGTTACTGGGCCTAGTCTTCCACAACCTACAAGGTTGACACCACAACAATTGGAGGAAAAAAGAGCAAAAGGGATTTGTTACAGTTGTGATAGCAAATACACTAAAGGTCATAAGTGTGCTGAGAAGAAAATATACTACATAGATTGTGAAGAGGAGGAAGAAAAGGAACAAGAAACATTAAAAGAGGAGGATATACACTAGGAATAAACCCCAGAGAAAGAGGAAATGAATCCGAACATATCTTGTAATGCATTGGTAGGAATTACCACTCCTCAAACTCTCAAGATAGAAGGACATATCAAGAAGAAAAAGGTAATATTGTTGATTGATTCAGGCAGTACCCATAATTTTATTCATTGTAAGATAGCAAAGGAATTAAATTGCTTCCTATATCTAGCACTAGAGTGTCAAGTGATGGTTGCAAATGGAGGAACTATAAATTGCTCTGGAAAGTGCCATAATATCAAGCTATCCATGGGATAATATGTATTGAATAGTCCAATGCTTTCCATTCCAATGGGTGGTGCTGATGTTGTACTAGGAGTCCAATGGTTACAATATTTGGGTACGATAACTTTTAATTTTCAAGAAATTTTCTTGAATTTTTTTTGGGAAGGAAAGGAGTTTGAATTAAGGGGTATCGCATGGAAACCAGGAAAGATAATCAACTCTAATAGCATGACAAAGCTTCTAAAGAAAGAACAATGGGGCATAATTACACAATTATGTTCTCTAGAGGTTCAAACATCGAAATCATCTATTTCTCCAGACCTCCAAAAAGTCTTGGACAATCATTCGAAGGTATTTGAGACTCCCAAAGGCCTCCCACCTATTCGTGATCATGATCATGCTATTCATTTGATTCTAGGAAGTGTTCCTCCAAACATCAGGTCGTACAGATATCCCTATGCCCAAAAGAGTGAAATTGAACATATGGTTGCGGAAATGCTAGAGGCTAGTATAGTTCAACATAGTCAAAGTTCTTTCTCTACTCCAGTAGTATTAGTTCACAAGAAGGATGGATCATGGCGCATGTGTCTAGATTATAGACAGCTCAACAAGCTCACTATTAAAGATAAATTTCCCATTCATGTCATTGATGAATTATTGGATAAATTGCATGGATCAATTTACTTCACCAAGTTGGATCTCCGTTCAAGATATCATCAAATCAGAATGAAGACTGAAGACATTTCAAAAACAACATTTCGAACTCATGAGGGTCATTATGAATTTTAGGTCATGCCTTTTGGCCTTACCAATGCACCCTCAACATTTCAAGGTTTGATGAATTCCATTTTCAAACCCTTCCTTAGAAAATTTGTGTTAGTATTTTTTGATGATATACTAATCTACAACAAGTCTTGGAAGGATCACGTTGACCATGATGACAGGGTGCTCAAGCTATTAGAGGAGAAACAACTATATGCAAAAACCTCCAAATGTTTCTTTAGAGTACAAGAGGTGGAATATCTGGGTCATATTCTATCTCATGAGGGTGTTAAGGTAGACCATAACAAAATTAAAGGCATTAAGGAATGGAAAATCCCCACATCCATAAAGCATCTACGAGGATTTCTCGGGTTGACAAGGTATTATCGCAAGTTTGTTAAGAATTATGGGAGAATAGCAACACCTCTAACAACATTACTGAAGAAAGATGCATTTTCTTGGACTCCAGAAGCAACTAAGGCCTTTGAGCATCTTAAAGAGGCAATGTGTCAATCACTGGTCTTAGCTATGCCAGACTTCACAAAAACCTTTATTGTGGAATGTGATGCCTCAGGCAATGGAATTGGTGTTGTTTTAATGCAAGAAGGAAGACCCATTGATTTTGAAAGTCATCCAATCAAAGGAAAGTATTTACACAAAGCTATTTATGAGAAGGAAATGTTGGCAATACTACATGCACTTAAGAAATGGCGACCTTACCTAATGGGAAGGCACTTCAAGGTAAAAACAAATCATGATAGCCTTAAATACTTTTTAGAACAAAGATTATCTTTAGAGGAACAACAAAAATGGGTCACAAAGATGTTGGGTTATGACTTTGAAATCATCTACAAAAAAGGGAAGAAAAATGTTGTTGCAGGACCATTCAACCCAAGAGAAAATCATTGTAATTAAGTAGACATAGGGGGTAATGTGTTTTAGGGAAATTAGTTTCCTAAGTCTCAAGTTAATGTAATATTTAGGCTTTTAAGTGATTTAATTAGATAATGTGAGATGTTTGTAAATTCTCTCAAATAAATGAGAACATGAGTGGGCAATAACAACAAAAGAGTCTAAAATCAATTAGGACTCTTTAAGTAGTTCCATGATTCGAGGAACTAAGGAGAGCTCTTAGGAATTAAATGGAGATTAGAAGTGGACGTAGAGGATAGAGGATTTAGGAGTCAGTTCAGTAGATTTAGGAGTCAAACCAGGATTAGTTCAACAAACCTTTCTGGTATAAATGTAAGCCTACGGGCAAAGTGCAAGAGAGAGGCCACTGATAGTTGAAGAACAGGCCTGTGAGAGACAAAGAAGTCTCGATTGTAATCAGTTTTTCATATTTATATATACAGAGGTTCATTCAGGAACTGTGTAATGTGTGAAATAAGTATGTAATGATTGATTTATGCGTGAATTCTAGGTTCTGTAACAGAAGGTTATAGGCAGAGTTCTGTGGATATGCAGAGGAGGGTATGATTCAGAGGAATCATAAGGGATCTTTGAATCCAGCTGAAGGAACAGAGTAAGCTCTGTAGGGGTAGCAAAGTAAGAATTCACAGAGTTAAGCTCAGAGGAAGCGGAAGAGCGAAAAGAATGAAACCTTGAAGAAATAACCAAAACCATAGAGAAACGCTGAAGAGATAGCGTAAAACAAAGGAAAAGGGCCGAGTGGAGAAGTAAGGAGGTTATACACAGGAATCGTTAGATCTTATAGATCAATGGTCCATATCAACCCATGGAGAATCGACGAAGGGCAGTTCTCAAAGGCAAAGAAGTGGATTTCGGGCGGAAGGAAATCTGTAAGCGGTTTTTACTTTTTGGCTCTGATTCCACTAATCGGAGGACATGTAGCAGTAGAGGAGTGAGGGGAAACTGCTTTATAGGGTGGTTAAACCCTATGCCTGTTATCTATCTGAATTCATGGTAGATCGTTTGATCTACTAAGTGTAGATCAACGACGGAGGATTGTCAGGCAACTTTGCATTGGGAAAGGATATCGACCGTTGGATCAAGAAGTGATCAACGGTTGTGATCTAATCACAATCACATTAGACAGAGGTCAAAGGTTGGTGGACTGTGAAATGTCGATGCACCAATAGCGATAAAGCGTTGATCAGTGACTGGAGGTAGTCAGAGATTGGCGGAGCACTGAAGGGAAGGTCTAAAAGTGTAGACCTGGTGGAGTTATAGTGGCGAGTGTATAATATTTGAGATCCGCTATATGTGTGTTCGTAGCGATTTTCCCTTGTATTCCTTTGTATTGTGTTAAAGTGTTGTGCCAAGTCTCTTAAGACTAAAATGTTATTCAAACGCTTCCGATAGTCACATATCGGAGGGGAAGGGGTGATGAGGCACATATGTAATGTGACCGCGGAAGAGCCAATACCCGATTGCGATAAAGGTGAAACCTTGAAAACTGTGCAGAAGTCGTATAAAGGCAAAAAGGTATGTTTTGTGGGGTTTTCCTTTGTAAATGGTTTATAAAGGAAAAGAGCATTTATGCACTAAAATATATGTAACCAATGTGTAAAGAGGAAAGGTTATATATGTGTGGTATAAGGGTTAATGAAAGTTATGAAGGGTTTTAAAGTCCCAATAGGAAGGATTTAACGAAAGGCTTTAATAAAGTTTTATATGAGGACTCGAGGGTTGATAATAGTTCCGATAAGTATATATGGGCTAGGCATTAGCCAATGTTGGGGTTTTATAAATCATTCCACATAGGAACGGATTAATGGGGCCTTAACCATTAGAGGTTGTAGATTTGACTCCTTTGAGAGTTAAAACCTTGGGACAAATGTGTGGATGCATTTTACATGCATACTATGGGTGTAAGCGGGGGTAACCCTACGTCATTAGTGGTATTAGAGCAGAATTGTAATTAGAGCAGGGAAATATTTCCTATGAAAAGGTAATGTGCATAAATTAAATCAATGAATGGTAGAGACCACTGCAGAAGATTGTAAGGGGAACTTTTGAAGTTCTTTTGTAGCAGTTCCAGTAGAGGCTTGGAGTAGACAGGAACAGAGGATTCCTTGAAGAAAAGTGAGAGCAAGATTGCTTAGTACAAGTTCTGAAGGAAAGAGGACATGGAGACCAAACAAAGGACAATCCATTCAAAGTGTAGAAGAATGGGAGAACAAGATCATACATAGATCTTGGAGGTAAGATAGTGTGTTTTATTTCAAATTGAAATCGAAGATTGTGGTTGCAGATGAAACATCTCAGCAAATGACAGCAAGAGAAGCTGTGAGAGGAGAACCAGATGTGTTCTTGAAGGCAGAGTAAGGAAAACACTCTAAAGAAAAAGTGGCAGTGAACCTGAAGAATCCAATAAGAGATTGGACAGAGAGGACAACTGAAGTGTTCTCAAGAGAGGGTGAGAGATTACAGAAGCCTAGAATGAGCAAAGGTGTTGCTTAAGAGGAGGTTCCAGATAGAGAACCCGTGCTTACCAAAAGACTGAGTGAGGAGAGCTTAGTGAGGTAAGATTACAGCGAGGAGGACTAGTTGTTGCAGAGGCTTGTTGCAGATGAGTGAGGAGCTCATGAAGAAAGAGGAGAAGAAGATGACTACTGATAGTCATAACAAAGGTTCAAATAGAAGCCACAATAGAAGATATGAAAAGAAGAATGCCAAAGCAAATGGCAAGAGGACGAGTCAAGAGGAAATTGACAAAGAGATTGCAGAGTTAAAAGAACAACTCGATGCATTAAGGAAAATACTTGAGGAAAGCCAAAGACTAGGTTGGGTCTTGAGGAAGAAGCCAGCGAAGTGGCATGAGATGCAGAGAAGGCTACAACAAAAGAAAGTAAGGTGGCTGATGGAAAAACTCAAAGAAGCTGAGTTGGAAATAGAAATTTAAGAGTCCATTTGTGAACCAGAACAGGGAGAAATTCTGGGAGAAAGTGAAGATGAAGACTTGAAGACTGAAACTTCAAGTGAAGCCCAAGGGTCACATGATTTTAAATCTGACAAATTGTGTATGTTTGCAGGTGAAACATGTAAAGAAAAAAATTAGTTGATATTGTCATAAAGGAGGAAGAAGACAAGCAGAATCTAAATTCTGTTCTGGAACCAAGTGAAGGGCTTAAGGAGATTGAAGAGGAGACCACCAAAGAATTTCTGAGTCATAAAGAGAACTTGGAACAACAAAGAGATATGATGGCTGAAGCATCTAGTGAGACCATAAGGTCTTATGTTTTTAAAACTGATAGTTTGTGTATGATGGCAGGTATTGCAGGAGAAAAGCAACCTTTTGAAGATATCTTCAAAGTAGATGAAGATTTAGAAGTAAAAGGTGACAAAGAAAACTTCTAAGAAGAAGAAGAATTTGAGTGCATATAGAAGAAAAAGTCTATGGATGAGTCTATAGAAGCTGTCATAGAGATAAATAATCAGGATCTTATTCTGATGAAGAATGAAGGAATACTATCTCAGAAAGGTAATCAAATGAGTTTGATTAATGTTATTGATGAAAACCAAATGCAGGAGAATGTTAATGCAGATGGTGAGACAAGAATGACTTTGGGAGAAAAGTTACAAAGGGACAGCAAGGCAAAATGTATTGAAGAAAAAGAGACTATGTTAGCTGAAAACATAGTAAAAGATCATCAGTTCACCATGATGATAGGCACAGTGGAAATAGCCATGGAAATTGTTGAGACAGTCAGAAAAAGAGAAGGACATCTACTGAAAGATGCTAAGGAAGAAGAAGTCTATGCAAAAGACTTAGCAAAGGAAAAAAAGGGCATTTGATGATTTATCAACAACAAAGGAAGGTATGGAGAATTGTGTAAAATTTTCAAAATCTACTCCAATTGAAATTATTGAGTTATATAGAAAATTAGATTTTCAAAGAAGGGAGTTGGAAAGATAGAGAATATATGTTCAAGAGAGATTGCTGAAAAAGGAAAACAAAAACATTGTCATGAACTATAATCATAAGAAAAAGGAGATGGATATGAAAGTTCAGCAGATTGACACTGTAAAGGAAGGATTTCACTACAGTGGACAAGAGCAGGAAAACATCATTAGAGTAGATGATGTGGAAGAGAGACTAGTTGATATTCTCATGAGTTCTTTTGAGAATTCAACACAACATACTAATGTGCTGACAGTGAAGAAAGAAACAGAGCAACAAACTAAATTGTTGCCAAAGGGAGATAAGATACAAAAGCCTTATGTTTTTGATTTTAACAAGTGTTTTGTGAGTGCAGGTTTTGTTGCAAATGCTAGAGGAAATTTGGCACAGATGAGTAGCCAAATAGAGATGAAGGAAGAAGATTATGTGGAAGAACTTAATCCATGGAACAAAGATGCTAAATTGTTGGAGAGAATGCTGGAAAGTCATGATTCAGTGCAGACTGAAATAATCTTGAAAGAGGGTAAGGATGAAAGGGAGGAAGTCAGCATAGGAATCACAACAAAAGTTGAAGCAAAAGTAAGCAAAGAAAAAGTTGGAACAAGAGAAAAAGAAGAAGAAAAAGTAAACCAACAGCTACAAAGAGAAAGTAACCAGCAACAGTTTAAAGAATTAGTGGACAACAACAACCTGAAACAAAGAGAAGGAGGCATAAGTAAGAAGCAGAACATGGACCAGTCCAAAGATGTGCTGGAGAAAGAAATAGAAGAATTGTGGCAGTTAATGATGAAACAGACCATATGGAGGAAAATGGTAGCAACAGGAAGAAAGATCAATCAGAACTTGAACCTGATTGACAAAGAGAAGAAGTTGGAACAGAAGAAAGTAGAAGTACAGCAACAACAAAGGAATAAGACATTTGGACAGTTACAAAACAAAGTATGGGATCCAGGAAGACAAAGACCAGAAGACACATGATCAGGAGATCATGAATATTTTCTACTTTGGGAGTCTGATGCAGGAGCATTCAACCCAAGAGAAAATCATTGTAATTAAGTAGACATAGGGGGTAATGTGTTTTAGGGAAATTAGTTTCCTAAGTCTCAAGTGAATTTAATATTTATGCTTTTAAGTGATTTAATTAGATAATATGAGATGTTTGTAAATGCTCTCAAATAAATGAGAACATGAGTGGGCAATAACGACAAAAGAGTCTAAAGTCAATTAGGAATCTTTAAGCAGTTGCATGATTCGAGGAACTAAGAAAAGATCTTAGGAATTAAATGGAGATTAGAAGTGGACGTAGAGGATAGAGGATTTAGGAGTCAGTTTAGTAGATTTAGGAGTCGAACCAGGATTAGTTCAACAAACCTTTCTGGTATAAATGTAAGCCTACGAGCAGAGTGCAAGAGAGAGGCCACTGATAGTTGAAGAACAGGCCTGTGAGAGACAGAGAAGTCTCGATTGTAATCATTTTTTCATATTTATATATACAAAGGTTCATTCGGGAACTGTGTAATGTGTGAAATAAGTATGTAATGATTGATTTATGCGTGAATTCGTAGGTTCTGTAATAGAAGGTTACAGGCAGAGTTTTTTGGATACAAAGAGGAGGGTATGATTTAGAGGAATCATAAGGGATCTTTGAATCCAGCTGAAGGAACATAGTATAAGCTCTGTAGAGGTAGCGAAGTAAGAATTCGCAGAGTTAAGCTCAGAGGAAATAGAAGAGCGAAAAGAATGAAACCTTGAAGAAATAACCAAAACCATAGAGAAATGCTGAAGAGATAGCGTAAAACAAAGGAAAAGGGCCGAGTGGAGAAGTAAAGAGGTGATACATAGGAATCGTTAGATCTTATAGATCAATGGTCCAGATCAACCCGCGGAGAATCGGTGAAGAGCAGTTCTCAAAGGCAGAGAAGTGGATTTCGGGTGGAAGGAAAGTCATAAGCGGTTTTTACCATTTGGCTCAGTTTCCACTAATTGGAGGACACGTAGCAGCGGAGGAGTGAGGGGAAACTGCTTTATTGGGCAGTTAAACCTTGTGCCTGTTATCTATTTGACTTCATGGTAGACCGTTGGATCTACTAAGTGTAGATCAACGATGGAAGACTGTTAAGCAACTTTGCATCGGGAAAGGATATCGATTGTTGGATCGAGAAGCAATCAACGGTCGCGATCTAATCGCAATCACATTAGACAAAGGTCAAAGATTGGTGGACTGTGAAATGTCGATGCACCGATAGTGATAAAGCAAGCGTTGATCAGTGACTGGAGGTAGTCAGAGATCAGCGGAGCGCTGAAGGGAAGGTCTGAAAGTGCAGACCCGATGGAGTTATAGTGGCGAGTGTATAATATTTGAGATCCGCTATATGTGTGTTCGGAGCAGTTTTCCCTTGTATTCCTTTGTATTGTGTTAAAGTGTTGTGCCAAGTCTTTTAAGACTAAAACGTTATTCAAACGCTTCCGATAGTTGCATATCGGAGGGGAAGGGGTGATGAGGCACATATGTAATGTGACTGCAGAAGAGCCAATACCCGATTGCGATAAAGGTGAAACCTCGATAACTGTGCAGAAGTCGTATAAAGGAAAAAAGGTATGTTTTGCAGGGTTTTCCTTTATAAATGGTTTATAAAGGAAAAGAGCGTTTATGCGTTAAAATATATGTAACCAATGGTTAAAGAGGAAAGGTTATATATGTGTGGTATAAGGGTTAATGAAGGTTATGAAGGGTTTTAAAGTCTCGATAGGAAGGATTTAATGAAAGGCTTTAATAAAGTCTTATATGAAGACTCGAGGGTTGATAATAGTTCCAATAAGTATATATGGGCTAGGCATTAGACAATGTTGGGTTTTTATAAATCATTCCAAATAGGAATGGATTAATGGGGCCTTAACCATTAGAGGTTGTAGATTTGACTCCTTTGAGAGTTAAAAACCTGGGACAAATGTGTGGATGCATTTTACATGCATACTATGGGTGTAATGGGGGTAACCCTGCGTCACAGATGCACTCTCAACAAAGGATGAGGATGTGGAAGCATTGCTTTGTGCCATTTATATTACCCAACTAGATTGGATAACCGAAGCAAGGGATGAATGGAAGAATGACGAATAAGTGTGGGCACTCATTCAAAAGTTGCAGCAAGATGCTAGTACATCTGATACATTTAGCTGGAAAAATGATGCATTATGATACAAATATCGCTTATACCTTTGTAAGAATTCCCAACTCAAACAAAAGATTCTTCTGGAATTACACACCTCTCCCTTAGGAGGGCACTCAGGATTTTTAAAAACTTACCACAAGATTAAGAAGGATTTTTTTTGGGATGGCCTTAAAGCTGATATTCAAAAGTTTGTTGGCAGAATGTTTAGTTTACCAACAAAATAAAGCTGAGACAATTAAGACCCCAGGTCTATTACAACCTTTATCCATTCCAAGTCAGCGTTGGGAGGACTTTCAATGGATTTTATCACAGGTTTACCCAAGTCTGAAGGAAAGAGTGTCATCATGGTGGTAGTTGATAGACTTACCAAGTATGCACACTTTTGTGCATTATCTCATCCATTTAAAGCCAGTACAGTTGCTGCTGCATTCATGGAAACAATTCAAAAGCTACATGGAAACCCAAAGATTATAGTAAGTGATAGAGATCCTATTTTCACTGGAAATTTTTGGATGGAATTATTTTCTTGTCTAGGTACTCAATTAGCTCATAGCTCATCTTATCATCCTCAATCAGATGGGCAAACTGAGATAGTAAACAAATGTTTGGAAGGATATCTTCGTTGCTTTGTATCTGATAAACAAACACAATGGGTCAAATGGTTGCCTCTAGTTGAATGGTGGTATAACACTTCCTTACATATAGCAACAAAAATGACCCCATTAATTGCACTTTATGGATATCAACCACCATCCATCACATCATATTTAAGAGAAAATTCTAAGGTTCAAGCAGTCGAACATCGCATCGAACATCAAAAACAAGTTCTCCAACTCTTAAAGTATAACCTCGTGTTGGCACATAATATAATGAAACAACAGGTAGATCAACATTGCAACGAAAGAAGTTTTGATGTAGGTGATTGGGTATTCCTATGACTACAACCATACAAACAAATGTCCCTTAACCAAGCTAAGAAGGATAATAAATTATCACCAAAGTATTATGGTCCTTACAAGGTGTTGCAAAAAATTGGTACTATGGCATAAAAATTGGAGCATCCTACATCTTCCAAAGTGCACCTAGTTTTCCATGTTTCATGCTTAAAGAAGGTTATAGGTGACAAGCTCCCAGTTCAAACAATACTTCCAGAACTTGACGAGGAAGGAAAAATCATATTGGAACCTGAAGAAATCATGGAAACAAGAACTTGACAGTTACGAAAAAGATCAATTTTGGAGTATCTCATCAAGTGGAAGAACTTACCCGCGGAAGATTCCACATGGGAGGATGAGAATTTTATACAAAAGCATCCAGAACTACTCAAACATTGAGGACAACGTTTTTCTTTAAGGAGAAGGGCATGTTAGGTCCCTATAATACTAGTGTATTCCCTCATTGTTATTAGTGTAGCCCCTTATTGTTATTGTTGTGCCCCATGGAAGCCCACTATTTCCTCATTATTATTAGTGTAGCCCCCTTATTATTATTGTTGTGCCCCATAGAAGCCCACTATTGTTATTGTGGTGCCCTTACATTATTAGTGTTATGTTGGCTCTGATTATATTGTGACCCCTTAGACTCCTATATATAGAAATGAGGTTGTGTCATTTGAATCATCCAAGAATTTTTCATTTATGTAATGTAAAGGAGGTTGCCCCCTCGAAGAAGCTTATTTCTAAGTCGTTGATCTATCTTTTCTATCTTTTTGCGAGCTAGTTTCATAACATAGTTACTATTTGTGAAGTAAATTGATTTCATTTTTATGTTTCTCAATATTTAGTTATTAATTTATTTCATTACATTAAAAAAACAAACTCTCTAATATATATAC
>APFE030191923.1:0-10426 GCA_000404065.3 Pinus taeda
GAGCTCCATGTGGCATCAACCAGCACAAGAATATCCCTCTAAGAGATAACCTGAGTTAATTTAGGAAGTAGATTGGGAATAAAATCTTAACTCCTTAATTGACTCCGAGTAATAAACTCAATTTAAGGAATAAAAGGGGGGAATAAAGAGACATCTAGGAGTAGAAATAGGAATCTTGTGAGATGAGGGAAATATTAGTTTTTAATTAAACAAAGATAAGTAAATAATTTTGGGTGACCCTTGATGAGAGAATGACACATGGGTGGGTGAATAATCAAGCTATTAAAAAGAAAAAAATATTATAATTATGCATGACATGCCAAGTGTCATCTATGAAAAATCTTATAAAAGAAGGGGCAGACCATGGTACAGGGGACTTTTTGGGGGGATCCCTATTGTTGGATGGATGATATTTTGTGAAGGCAGTGACTACGAAGCTATAGTGAGTTTGGTGAGGCAAAGGGTTTTAGAGAGGGGACTCTTGAGCTACGGTTGCTCTCCTCTGCCAGCTAGACTCTTCCTCCATTGTACAACCCCATTGCAGCTCGGGGGTCCGCGGGGAAGAAGAGTACCCAAGGAGTAGGTTGGGAGGTTAACCGGTGAGTCATCGCATTCGGATCAAGTACGTTGCCATTCATTCGCGGAGGTGACCGACAACGAGGGAATACTAGCAACAACAAAGCAAATAGAGTCTCGTCTTCTGGTGAACGGTACATATGCGTTGCAATACTATTTTGGTCTTAGTTAAATGTATATAATTTGCTATGATATGTTTCCTGAAATGATTCCCAATGTGTTTCTCTTCTAGT
This sequence comes from Pinus taeda, assembly GCA_000404065.3. Taxonomy (NCBI): domain Eukaryota; kingdom Viridiplantae; phylum Streptophyta; class Pinopsida; order Pinales; family Pinaceae; genus Pinus; species Pinus taeda. The sequence continues at coordinate 810 of APFE030191923.1, forward strand.
TGTATTTTGTTGTTAACAAAAAAAAAAAAACAAAATTGTATATAGTCTGGATGTGGTTCTTACACTTGGTATCAGAGCCAGGTTGAACCCTTGAGACCTATGGGCCCATGCATGTATGACTAGTTTTGTTAATTATTTTCTTTTGATCGAATATGGCATGGAGAATTTGTATAAATTTTATGAAAAATAAACCAGCACCATAACAATTTTTCTCCGCATGTTAATTAAATGGCCTCATATGGTTAACACTATAGAAACTGGTTCATTTATTTCTTAGTGTTTTGGACACACAAATTTGTTATAAGATTAATTGACAATTTGAAGGAGAGGATCCAGGATTTGGACCACTCCAACAAATTTCTGCCAAAATTTTAAGAAATTTTAATTAAAAAATATTTTAAAAACCTGCAATACGTGGAATAACCAACCTTCAAAACGTAAAACACATACACACCACTAGTGTAATTTGCTCTGTGTAATCGTTCAGTATCGTAAATGACCTTTTACCATCTCTTGGGATTATCATTCACTATCGTAAAATGACTTTTACCATCTCTACAGATAAAGTATTGTGATGTGTGTTGATTGCTTACCGTCTCTCGAGATTTCGTGCAGTAATCAAGGGGCAGTGAATCCTGAACATCAAAATAAAGTTATCTAATAAATACTAAAGTTTGAATTTATAACATTGACGGACAAGGCACGCTTTTATCCATAAGAGGCAGGTTTATTGGGTGTTTTGGTTGCTTAATCTCTCCTATGAAGTAGACAGGAGTAGGGTTGAAAGTTGAATTCCATTCTTCCATCGTAGCCTATTTTACCAGTATTTTAGGTTAAAAGATTTACAAAGCTATTTTTAGGCATGGGTTTTGAGATGTATAAATCTTATTTTTGATTGTTTATTTACTTTTTATTTTTATTTTTATAATTTTTTTGGAGAAAGTGATTAATATTTAAAAAAAAATAATTAGTGATCCATGTATCATTAAACTATGTCAGTTTAACTAAATGGTGACTTCATGACATTGGGAGACGCCACACTGAATTACTGTCTCCAATCAACAAAATAGAGTGAACGAAATTTAGAGTCGTTGCCTAACTAATAATAATGTATATTTATCAATATAGCCAACTAATCACTTTATACTATTGAGAAACACGACACGCTTTTATGCAGATGAGAGGAGACGGGCGGATCCTGTTGTTTCAGTAGCTCAAAAAATTTGAAGTCTAATCATGATTAAAATATGCTTACTCGATACTAACATGTAACTAATCTTGGTAAATGCTTAATTTATAGCGTGGGAAACGCCACAGGCTTTTATCCCGGAACGATACGGTGGGAAAGACAAAAGTCTATGCAAAATGAGAGTACGAGAGTAAACTATATATATGCGAGTTAACTAATATTGTTAAATATTTTCTTTGTTTTATGCGAGGGAGTTGCATTACGTTCTTTACTCCATATTACATAAAAATATTACATAAAAATAAAGTGTAGAAAATTTGAAATCTATGCATAACTAATATATTTTCTTTGACTTAAATTTAGAGAGTAAATTTTAATTTGGGGCCAATTTCAAGCGGAGAAACCTTTGAATATTTTTAAGCAACAAAAAACTAATTCAAATTACTGGTTGAAAGATTTTTAGGCAACCACAACATTAAAAAAAAATTTGAATCGAATTACTGGCTGAAAGCCGCATCACTGAGTCACGAGGACTCAGGAGGTGACGACACAGGACTGAGGACAGTAGTGAGGATGGTCCAAATAATCTACGCCTTTTAGATGCGCTGATTATTTGGAAAAGTAAAAAAATGAAAAATCGGAGAGTGCAGACCACGCTATCGATCTCAATCCTTTCAGTATCTCCGAGTGGAAGAGCCGCACATTTTCATTGAAATTGCTTCCATTTTCATCGAACATTCAAATTTTGGGAAAAGTAAAAGACGCGTATGGAAAATCAGATAATGCAGTAATATTACTGCACTATGGAAAATCCAGTTCGCTAATTTCTTTGTTTTTTTGACCGTATTTGTACAGGCGTCCTTCTTGAAATTGCTGAGTGCAAAGCAGTGTCTACTTTTATATTTAAATTTGACATCTGTCCAGATGTACACCCATTCCATATATAATTATATATGCCTACAAAATTAAATTTCTATCGATAAGATTCCAATAATATCCGGAAAATCCGGTCTCCACGCAGCTAATTTCTTTGTTTGCGTCGTATTTGTAGGATAGATTTTCTAACAATTCGAACTTTGGAGCGGATTTTAATTAACCTGGTTAACCATTTCTTCGGCAGAGTTGATAATGCACTTATTAAAGAGGCCAAAGTCACGTTCCCGCTTTTAAGGCAATCAATCAGAATTTAAAATATCTACCACTGCATCTCGTAAAATACAATTGTTCCCTCACTGGAGACAAGTTTGCTACAATAAATTTATGAGGACCACTTACATTTCGATTGAAGAGATATTTTTATGTTGAAAATAATATCGGATTAACAGACTGTATGTAACAAGATCGACATATTCAATTGGAATAACTTGAAATTCGTTCTTGAACTGATCAATTTCTTCGGTGTCATCGCCTAGTCCATCTTATGCCGCGCACATGGCAAGCAGATCGCATCTGAAGGCTTCGCCATTAAACCACTTCTTGTTCCAACCGATAGCAACTCTAATGGACTTGACTGATCTGGCAGTTGACTCTCTGAGACAATACGATAGATTCGCCGTAGTTTTCCGAGAAATAATGCAGTAGAATCCGTAATCTATTCCAATATCGTTCATCAAAATTCCATCAATCTCGTCGAATGTGCTAATTGCACATAACCTGCTGCAAGTACGATTTTTACTATTACTATTACTCAACTCTTGGGGTTGAATGTTAGTGACATTTTTGAGATCGTGAGGATAGAACAGAGATATAATTCTACCTTGAAGTTATGATCTTGAGGTATAACAGAGACATGTGCCTTGGGATTTATCAAAATATCTGTTTCGAATCTCCTTCAATCCGAGGGCAAACCTAAACGTAGTTGTTTTGTCCTGTGAGCGTTTGGAGTGTTCATCTACCGAATTTTGTGGTTTTCGATACCATCCCATTCTAAAGTGATACTATCCTTTATCTTATCTACTGGGCAATTTGTATCTATGTTTTCCGACTTCTTAAATCAGCAGATTCATTCATTCCCTATTTTCCTATACAGTTATAAATATTTTTTGTGCGACGAATTTAATTTAACATGCTAAATATAATTTCCTCTATGACCACTATTTGCACGAGGTCCTTTGCATGTCTTTCTAGATATAATATGCGATCAAACTGGAGAAATTATTATTGACCCCTTAACGCTGGTTATATTATCTTTCTTACCGACTTCGAATATATTTTGTTGGGGCAGTCCTTTCGGTCTATTCCTTTTGTTTGTATTTACTAGACACTACATTTATCTTGTTTTCATGTGATCGTTCTAAGAACTTCCAACTTTTTCGTGGTTAATTTCAAAATTGATTATGCAGCAACTTTGGTAGGGTATGTACTATATAGATGTACAGTAAAAGTGAACTTTGTACCTGGTATAGACAATATCTTTTAATTGAAAATAGCTTTCATTATTTCACAATTTCTTGTTTTGCGTAGGTACATAGTATTTTTCAATGAAAATTTCCATCGAAAGGAGTTACCTCTTTGAAACCATGAAACAATGCAACAAGATGACTCATAGTTGAATGTTAGTGACATTTTTCTTGGCTATCTAGCTATACTTTAATATTCTTTTCCAAAATAATCCAACTTAATTTCATCTGCTCAATCGATGGAATAGATTATTGGAGTTATGCACTGCTTCCATCCTTTTTATTCAGTGCGTTAATTCCCTCTATTGAATCTGTCAATTATTTCCCTCCACTAACATTACTGTATTAAGAATATATTTATTTTTAAAAGTTCTTGCCCCTCTTTTTTTTTCTCAAAGGTGGACAAACTTATCTTATTGATTATTGTGCATGTGGTAAAAACTGAATTGTTGTCTTAACGAATATATATTTATTTTTAAAAGTTATTTTTTTAAGGGGTCCAATTTATTTTTATTATTGTGTTAAGGAATATATTTATTTTTAAAAGTTATTTTCTAGGTATTATGTTAACAATTGTTGTGTTAGTATTTAAATATAGTATTACACAATATAGTATTAAACTTTTACTTCAATCCAACAGTCTGAAAAGGCCATAATGCCAAAAATGCTTTTGCCTAAAAAAAAAAAAGAAGAGCGCAATGTAGTCTGTAGTCATTATTAAGGGATATGTGATTTGGGAGTAAGTTCCGGTACCTAACATTTAGTATCTCTCCATGAAAATATGTTTTTTTTTATATTTTTACTTTTATCAACTTTTGGAGAATTGGATTAAATTTATATTTTAAATTACAGATGAATTGGTATTACTAACTTTGGGTTAGATACAGATTATTGGTTTTAATGTGTAATGAAGAGATAGTATAGATCCTAACGGATGGTGAATGATACTTGTTATTCATTCTCATATGAGTAAATCGAATTGTTGAAGGAACAATTATCTACCTTGGATGAGAAAAAGGTACTATTGATTGTATAAATGGTACTGTTGACTTTATAGTGTGTGCAGATTTTTCGACATTGTTGTCGAAAAGAACAATGAAATTTGCAGGAACACGCATATCCATGACAACAAACTTACGATCTTATGTATTATGTCTATGCAGGAAATTTTATGTCTTATCCAAGAAGTTATTATGCCTAAATTGTATTGTAATGTGAGGGATGGTGTCCCCGGTTGCAGGTGACAGCAGGACACAGTGGGCTGAGCCACATGGCAACCATGTGACGCCCCATGCGAATTAAATCCCTAAGTACCTCGGCCGTCAAAGGTTTAATATGGCAGGGTTTCCGCTCAGGGCATTCAATGCAGACCAGTTTGACAGGATGGAGGATATCGGTTGGCGCTCAGAACAATGGAAAGGCGATAAATATTTGGCCGGGGACTGCAACAGGCCATTGTCTTCCGAAATTCATTGTCATGCTGGTGTCTTGGTGCAGAGAACTCTGCTGCAGAGGAAAGCCTGCTGCTGGGAGAGGCGCACGCCATCACAGGCTGCCCTCTGGACCTCTCGACACGCTGACTCCGGGGTCGGCTCTCAGAATTTCGAACGCGCCTCAGAAAGGAGAGAAGCAACCTCAGAGGTTCGGGAGGCGAACTCTGAAAGCTGGACGACAATTTCAGAGGCGTTGGAGGCCAATTCAACGGGGTTGGCAGCGAAATTGGAGACCAGGGTGGCCAGTTCAGAGACGCAGGAGGAGAATTTGGAAGCTTTGGGGAAGGCAACAGGGGTATATCGGGATAATTCAAAGGTGGTGGAGGTGTTTGGGAAGTGTGGGCGACAACTTCTGGCTTCGGGGAGGCCACGCATCTCGCTCCAAGCAAATTCAGGCGGAAACGAATCGCCCATGGCAAGGCTTCGTCATCAGCAGCCTTGCAGGAGGGGTTCTGGACGGGGCTCGAGCCGTGGTCGTGGACGTGGTGGGGCAAAGAGGGAGCACCACCATTGCTGCTGCTGCTACTGTTATCGACGGGCAGGGGTCACGCCACTCCATGCAGGGAAAATCCTGGAAGTCAGTGGGGCAAATGTTGAGGGGCCAGCCCTCCCGGCGTTCGGCTTAGTGGTATTTACCCTGGGTAAATCTAGGGACAATCAAGGAATCAGAGCGCACGTCTCTGTGCTCTTCACTCAAATCCCGGAAGAGGCTGAAGAGGAAACGCCTCCAGGAGGGGAAGATCCACCCCCTGCAGGCTCTGGACATGCAGACCCCTTACCGCCTCCACCAAGCGGGGAAGGAAGCTCAGGGAAGGCGGTCATGGCCGACCCCTCCACCTCCCAGACAACGAAAGCTCCAGACTCAGCACAAGCCAAGTGGGCTGCCATGTGGGAGGGTATCCCTGAGGGTCAGGGGTGGTGCACCATTGTGGAGGAGAAACCTCCCGAGGACGAGTAACCCTCCAGGGCGTGCTCCAGCTGCTGCCAACCTCACTCAGCTCGGGTCCAGATCTCTGTTTGATGCGGGTTATATGGTTCGGGTTAGATTTCGGTCTGTTTTCCTGTTATTTTTGGTAAATGTCTAGTCTTTTTCAGTTATGTTCAATGTCAGTGTGTCGGTCAGTAGCAGTCCCGAATTGGTCAATGAAGACAGCCCCTGCGTGGGCTGGATCACCTATGAGTAAACGAGAAGGAGGAGTCTGTTTTGTCATTTTGGTTCAGTTTTGTGCCTCAGACGGTCTTTCAGAGGCATTAGGAAATCATGGTGGTTGCTACCCCTGCGTGGGAGCTTTTGGGTCAGTCTGCCTCACCCATGGCACCACTGGTGGCCAAGGAAGTCCTGTTAAGTCCAACTACTCTGTATGTAAATTTCCATGTGTACATATAATATAAAAATTAGATAGTTTACCGAGAAAAAAAAAAATGTGAGGGATGTTGTTGCTTTAGCAGGTGCGTTTGCAGGCAGGCCATATAGTTAATAAAACGATTTTATTTTGTGTTGGGGAGGGATAACCTTCCCAGTCATCCGATCCGGTTGTGGGTCGGGTGGCAGTGTCTCTTCTTTATGGCGTGGAATATTTCTTTGGTTGCTCGATTTCTTAAAATTCCTTAGAGTAATCATTTAATAGCCATAAGAATCTAAATATACATTCAATAAATTTGTTAAATGCAGTCTATTTAATTCTCTTAAGTTATGATTGCTTAAACAGATACAACACATCATTCAATGTATCCTAGCACATAAGGTCATGAATCTGAACACTTAATATTGGTGTGACATATCATTTCAAAGGTCATGGTGAATTTTCTTTCAGAATTCATGTACCTTCTTAAAACAATATTGCCACTAATATTCTTAAGCTTTACTCATTGGAATTTTGATTTTATAAGTTTTAATACTAAATTGATAATTTAAATAATCAATCACGCAGTTTCAAATTTGGCAATGGTTGACTGCATGCCGAGCAGTAGGGGAAAAATATGTAAAACAATAGATTGAAATGAATCAAGAATAAATTTGGCTCTTATTTTATGCTTCTTCAGTGATGAATCTTGATATTGAGTGACTGATTACAATGTCTGGCTATCATTGCATGCATATGCGGGTGAATTGATGTCACTGTTAGAAATATGATATTTGATCATTTGAAAAGTGAATTAGTGGATTGATTGGATCATCTAGTGACTCATATAACATTGTACTTTTTCTTTAATTAGCTATCCAATTTGGGATCTAAGGACTGATATATTCTTGGCATTTCTCTGGTCTATTATTACAAGAACACAACACTCTCATTATGATCTTCTAATAAGTTTAATTTTGCATTACAATTTTCATGCAGATTACATGTATTTGCTCATTTTACTACTCATATCATTTGTATATTAAACATCATCAAACTACATGATGGTATATGTCAGTCGCAGTGGCAAATCGTACAAACTTCAATTTCAATTAGATGTTGAGTATAATGTTTCCTGAGGTTCGTGATTCAAGGTTAATTGTATATAATGGTTAAAATCGTCTAAAGGGAAAGGGAAAGGAGAAACTTGCAAATTTTTAAGAATGGTAACTAAGGATTAGTTCAGGTGATTATGCCCAACTTGGATCAGATAGTAAATCAGTAAGAAGAAGACAACCTATTATGGAACATAAAAGAAGAGTATGGTAGTATTTTAGGAAAAATATTCTTTAGTCACGAGACTCGAAGCACTTCTTCGACTTTTGGTGGATATTGAACCACATCTCCGTGATTGATAGAATCTTTTGTAAGAATTTGGTATAAACATAACTTGGGTACTCTAAAGGTATCACTGTAAGGTCTATCTAAGGATGATGCACCTAAAGAAGAAATATTGGCAATCAACCAATGAAGTTGAATAATTATGATAATAATTTTATGGAACTTGGACGGTATGATAAAATGATGGGAAAGGATAAGTGTGTACATGAAAAACAGCCACATTGTAAAGTTTTCCATAGGTGATTCACTATATGAATGAATTATGGACAACAAGATGTATGATCAGGTAATTTTATTATGTTGATAAGCGGGTTACATTTGGTAGCTATCGTAATGAATATATTCAGGTATTACCCAAGTTTGGGAAAGAGTAATGTATGAAATTGCATGATAACCAAGTAATGATCAACTTGGAATATATAGGAAGGAATGTTGCTAGAAATGTCATAGGGATACTATGAGAAAGATTGTGTACATAGTGACAAGGAAGTAAGGTCAATTAATAGTGGACTTTCCATAACATTAAAAGAGACGAACTCGACAAGATAAGAAAATATTTCTTTGGATGTAGTGCTAATTGTTAAACAAGTCAACATCGATCATATGCAATTGCATATAGCAGTAGTGGAATCCGTAAGCCAAAGGGTACGTGGATGCAAAATCAAGGGATTTAAACAATGATGGTATCACTAGTAATAAATTTCACCAACATTTCCTTGGGAAGGAAGAATATATGACGAGGGATTAAGACTCAAGCTGGTAATTATGAAAATTAACGATGTACTTAGGAGATTATACCATTGGTGTAAGTGATCAACTATCAAGTAAAAAAAAGAAGAAGAAGTCAATATGATTATTGAAAAGAGATTGACAAAAACTTATTGACGATGATATCATGATATCATATGTTTGATGTACATATGGTTCTTAAAGTGATAAGGTATCTATACGATAAATAGCGATATGCAGGGGAATTATAACATTATGTCAAGGTATATTGACATTTTCATGTACTACCTAATGATAAGTATTGAATGTTCAATGCTCATGACGGATACGATATGCATAATGTGGCATATGAATTATGATGTTATAATATGAGGATTATTGACATGTGGTTCATTTATGTAACGCATGATATGTCTTGATATAATGTAATGGTATAACTGAAGCATGCGATAGTTCCATGCCATGCGTGAGCATGCAGTTCCTTGCAAGAGTTGGCATCTGGATTCTTTCCTATGATACTATGATAGTATGGAAATAATAATAACAATAATAATCGTATGCTATTTTCTTTTACGACAATATTATTACAAACATTTATGACAAGAACTTCGACAGATTCAATGATGAGCATACAAATCACTTTTTGTTACATATTATCCCCGACATTGTCCCTTATGGGGTCATATAGACGTAGTTTGAAATGAACTACTATAATTGGAAGCTTCAGGGGTACAATGTGTGAATGACTTTACTTGGTTGAATGCATCAGATATTAATTTTACCATGAGATAAATATTGACTGTGATCGTCCTGCTTCTCGTTTTGATTGTTCCTAAATACATAAATAATTATGGGTTGCGAATGATCACAGATATTGTCCTTTAGTTATAACGGAATTCGTGGTATAGATACCTTGGGAAAATTATAACCTGCCCACCAGAAGGTTGGCAAGAATTTCAGGAAGGGTTCCTAAGATTATGTGTTTTCGTTTCTCCTTTATGTTCTAAGGACTTCGGGATGAAGTCCATTGTTAAGAGGGGGTGTATGTAGTGCCCACCCTAGT
>APFE030191925.1:14040-82782 GCA_000404065.3 Pinus taeda
AAAGGAATCAATAGTAGACTTTGATTGTTTGTTTCTATGATAGCCACCCATCTTAGTGGGAATAGCAGCATCCGTGTGGACACTATTCTCGTATAAAAAAACGGCGACCATACTGGGGAGCGACTAGATTACTTGTTAGCCTATCTATCCTTGTTTCTTTTATAAACATACATATGGACCCTGAAGTCAAGCCAGCTAGCCTTCGAACTACATTTGTCATACAAATGCAAAGTAGATCAATGCTGCTTCAGTCAATCTCCGTGTTTTGTTTATGGATTAAAAAATAGATCTGCAAGCAATCTAATTGCCTTGAGTGGTGGCTCTAGTAACCTCTTAAATCGCCCCTGTGTTTTACATACATTGATATGTACTTATTCGGCTTAAACACCTGAACTAAACTGCAAACTGTGAGTGAAGTCTCATTCAAAGTCTCACACTATAACCATCGCACCCTACCTTCAAGGCAGCCTGTATGGATCACACTTCCCGAATGGAGTAGGTGCGCTGCATACTGAGTTCACTGTGTAACAGGTGCGATGGTCAGGGAGGATTGAGTTTTCCCTCCGACTATGGATTTTTCTCACTGTTTTCAGTCTTATTCAAGAGTTTTTGCTGTCTGTAATCAATGTACTCCTGTGAATACCCCCTTCTCTTTCATTATTCCGCCTCCTTAGTGCAAAGAACTATAAACGTTTTTATGTATTGTGCGTCGTTTTAGTTCTCTTTTGCAAAAAGTAACATAATCGAACTATCGTCTCTAGATCTGAAAGTGTCGTAGCTGCCATTTTCAGTTTTAGAAAGCAATCCCAAGGTTTTACATAGTTGATTATACAGTTACTATGGCATATGACTTGATTTACTAGTTTTAAAGTGTCGAAAAGAAATTTCCATTTCAAAATCGCAAAGTGTCTCTCTTGCTTTCACTTCGATTTGAAAAAAGAATTTTGTTGAGTATAGTCGCTTTAAAAGTAATTCAGTTTTGCACATAGCTTTCTTAGTGTCATTTACACATTAAGAGAGCTGAAAAACAAATACATGCATGTGCATTTGCATCTTGAATGCTTGGATTGATTTAGGACTATGCATATTAGCGTGTACTCTGTGCTCTGTGAAGTAAAGATGCTTGACTTTCTTCCGCTTTAGTAGCTAGGATTTTCATTGCTAAAAGAAGATAAAATGTCTGTTTATCATCTTAGACTGCATTTAGGAATTACACATACATCATGTGGTGAACCTGAAAGGCAAACTGTTAAGCAAGATCAACTTGAAATAAATCTCAATGAATCTAACAATGCATTGGAACTTAATGCACAACATCTAGAGGTCTAGGCTAGAGACATATTCCAGTGTCGTAAACCCTGGTAACTGTTGTTTTCAGTGCTAGTTGGGTGATTCCTCCACTCTGAGACGACAAGTGCCAGTACGGACTTGTGCTCCCACGTACCGTCGCGTATATATTGGGAGCCCACAATAGGCTGCATCCTTTATCCTTAGGAAGCCATGTCTGCCACCCTATCGATCGTAATGCACTGAACACAGCATTTGAGAAGACTGACTGCCGTACCGTAAAAGGTATTCTGCAGTTTTACGATTGGTTCGGTAATCCTCTCTGTCTAGATCTCCAAAGAAGTCCATTTTGCTCCTTTCCAGACTCCTTAAAGGAAAAGTTCCTCTGAGTGCTTGTCACTTCAAGCTCAATAAAAATTGAAGGTGACTAGAGTCATCTTTTGTTTTTTATCGACTCTTTAATATTGAAAAAACAAGTTGTGTCCAAGCGTATAAAAATTTATTTTAAATCGGAATAATGTCACAAATTCCCTGTTGATCTTCAGGTTGAGAAAAATGAAGTCTACCAACCAAGGATTTCCCCGTGAAGGAAATCCTAGTCCCTTCCTATCTTGGGGAGATGTTGGTCCACCCCATATGGCCACTTTGTCACTTCTAGGATTGACAACTGGTTTGCCGGTCTGGCTCTTCTCTACCTCTGTTGCTCAGAATCCCACAATTCCTAAACAGTCTAACCAGCAACTAGACGACACTAGAGTTGCCTCCCAACCTTCTACTTCATCTGATTCTCCTTCTCCTCCCTCCTCTTCGCTTAACAAAGCCGATAAAGCTAAAATTCAAGTAACTGAGAAGAAGAAGAAGCAAAAAGAGAAAAAGGAAAAGAAGAAAAAGGAACCAAAATCGAAAGGGAGTAACCAAGTATCGTCTAGAAAAAATCCACACACCGCACAGTCAAAACCTAAATCTCCTTGCGTCATTTGCAATGGAGACCACTATCAACGAGATTTTCCCTGCATCCCTCGTATCTTAAGGGACTAGTCTCCTCGTTTGCACCATCCGGTAGCATCAACCTTTGGCGATCATGTTGAATGCTCACCGTCAACCAGTGAAAGTGAAGCACATGGACAAAGAAGGAATCCTAAACTTCCTTGTAAGTCGTGTGAAGGCGATCACGCCGTCCACCCTTGTCCCTTCCTTGAAGAGGCTAAAAGAGTTTTAGATAATCATCCGGTTTCACCGTTACGACTTCCTCCTGGATATCAAAAACTCTTGTCGAGCCCTCCACCGGTTGAAAATCTGGCTGGCCCATCCTTGTGGTCAGCCGAAGCACCTATCGTTGAAAATGAACCCTCGGAACCCATACCAGACGAAAGTCAAAGTGTTGATACGGCAGTTGACCTGGTATTACCTTCAGAGTGTTCATCTTTGAACGATACTGTCACTGAAGATAAAGAGAACGACACCGTTCAAATTCTTTTCATCAACACTGACTCTGATGAGCTTGGGAGCAGTCCTCCCATTCCTTTACTGCAGGAAGGAAGTTCATCAGAGTCCTACCCGGTCGTCTATTCGGTCCCACCACCAAGCAACCTAGTTGTTTCCTTCGACTGGAATCTGCTAGGCAGACCCCGTTTTCCAGCCAGTGTACAATTCATAATTATTGTACAAGCTTACAAAATGGTCATGGTTGGTACCATCATTGATGAAGGGGCTTCTGTGAGTATCCTTTCCTCAACTTCTTGGAAAGCGCTTGGTTTGCCATCTCTTTTGCCTAAAATGAGAAATCTAACAGGCTTCGACAAGGGAACCAGTCGACCTTTAGGGATCCTTCCAAATGTGCCCATTACTTTGAAAAGGAAAATTGTTCACATGAACGTTATGGTAGTTCAAGGACCTTTAGATTACAATCTACTCCTTGGACACGACTATATTTATTGCATGGGAGCCATCGTCTCCTCACTCTTTAGAGTAATGTGTTTTCCGCACGAAGGCAGAATGGTCAAGCTCGTAGACCAAATGTCATTCCCTGGTTCACACATTGCAAATAGTCAAATGCCATCCTTGAATGGTCTTTTCACACAAGAAATGTCTCATCGGTTTCTAGTCCATCCACCTGATGAGCGCAAGGGATTCAGGAAGATGTGACTGAAACCCAGGGGGCATGCACCGTGGTCTATTTCGGCAGGATAACCTTGGGTATAGGGTTGATTTCCACGAGGGATATATGACTAGTCTGGCGAACTTGTCCTCACAGGAAAATGGGAACAGACTGGAATAAGATACCTTCGTTAAGGTTATGCCGAGTGACTCCGCTCCCCTTTGTCTGTTTCGATAGACATCGCCAAGAAAGAATTTGATTTTCTACGCTTATAGAACTTTCTTGGTAACTTGGAAATTTTTCGCTATACTTGGGGGCATGCAAACCTTTCTTCATGCAAGTGAAGAGCAGCTATTTATTTTTTAAATTTGTAGGACCTCTAACCCTTTAAACCCGTAAGGCTAGTCATTTCCTAACTTGCATAAAGAAAGGATTCGGGGCAAAGATTCAAAAGGTGCAAGCTCCATAAAAAATGGCATCTTGAATGAGACATTTCTTATCATACGGCTGGCAAGCAATGTTGTCGCAGAGTTCAAGCTCGTTAAAAAATAAACTCTCCAAGAGTAGTTTTAGCGCATAGTTCAAGCTCGTTAAAAAATAAACATAAGTCATGAGCAAGTGTTTCTCCCCGCGTTTAAGATCATTAAAAAATGAACGGGTAAATAACCATTGTGAATGCCTTATCGCTAGCTTTTGAGCCTTGGTCGTGTTCTTGCCATCACCTCCACTCTGTTTTTAGCCAATCATTCATCCCCATATGATTGTTTACCCCTTCAAGGAACATCTGCGAAGAGTGATTTTGCTAGCCATCCTTGTAACACTGTCGTGATTGGAAAATTCCAAATCTTACTTGGAATCAGCTCACCCGAAACCATCACTCGTTCCTCGAAAACGAGTCTTCTTTAAGCTCTTTTCACCTGACTCGTAAAATATGAAAAGATTCCCGAGCGATTAGCCTCTCTGGCTCGATAAAAGGCATCGGAAGTGCTATCCCTCCTCTAGATTTTAATATTTTTGGACTTGAGTGATTATTACACAAAAAGATCGAGCGCTTGTCTTGTTCGGCTCGTTAAAACTATCGAAAATTCATCCCTCTTGTATTATTTTATGCTTTTTCAGACTTAAGGGATTATACAACGAAAAAGAATCTTTGGAGTCTTCTTTCCATTTCTTTCAGACTATCTAAAATTGAAAGGGATTATACAACGAAAAATAATCTTTGGAGTCTTCTTTCCATTTCTTTCAGACTATCTAAAATTAAAAGAGACCAAGTTATCTTTGTCGTTAAACTCGTTAAAACTGAATAGCGACAAACTCACCCAATAGGACGAGAACGAGTTTCACTGTCGCTAAGCTCGTTAAAATATAGTGACAGGTTCGCCCGAAGGGCGGATTAAAGAACAAGCATATGTTATCCTCCTCAAGTTTGACAAAAATAAAGAGGTACTGGTCAGCAATGACTGGTGAAAATTGGGAAGAAAACAAGAAGAAACTTTATTGGTAGCAAGTCGCTCTTGAACATGATACTTTCCTTCTGCATCCATGTCGGGTTGGGTTGTTCCGTTCACTGGTATTTGCCATTGGTCCGTCACGCCATCCACCTCTGGGGTTAACGCTACGAATCCATCGTTAGTGTCACCGATATGTTCAAGAGAAGGCATTCAGACAATTCACCTGAGTCTCACCCACCGCAATACATTCATGCTTCATTCCTTCATGACCGCCACCCTGATTTTCATATCGTCAGTTTGTTTTCACCTCCAAAATCATTTGCTTCGTTCCGTGTCGTTGATGTGGGATTCATTAAGGCCCTCCTGCGATGGGTCACTTCTTGTCCGCGTCAGCTCATTATCCAAGAAGTTGACTTAGGAACAACCCTTTCAGTGCTTTGAAGCTTGCATGCCTCAATGGCAAGTTTCTCACTTTCGGCAACAGGTTTACATCAATGGCCTTCGACCGAGAGATTTTGTGTGGTGTTCGATGCCAAGTCCCTTTTTCACACCACGTGAATTGTACTGTAGTACCTTGAGGGTCATAATCATTATTGGTGATTCCTCTCGCACCTGTTAACAGCTTACATCATTGGCTGGTAATCAGGCGATGTCTTTCCATGTTCGACTCCAAAACATTTTTCACATGGATCGACTTGTACTCTGAGTGAATATTGGACAAGTTTTGAAGACCCCAGATCTAGTCTCATCCATCCGGGCTGCGATATATTCAGGAATATAAAAACATCCAGTGTACATGATTGTCGAACAGATGATCATCGAAATCAAAGGATGATGTGTCCATATCATCAGTCTGTCACACAGACGATCGTCTGTCCTATGTAAATGAAAAATGAATTTATAAAGCTGAGCATGGGAATGCCCGCCTCAGCTAGATCGTGAAAAAATGTTGTCAAATAATGTATTGTATTGTATCTTATTACAGGTCGCCTCCCAGCGTAGAAAAACTTCAGATCCTCATAGTAAAGCATTTCACCCGACATCAAAAAAGATTAACGACCTCATGCTTTAGGGGGCAACTGTTATACACATTTTTGGGCACTTCAACCCCAATCACAAATGTCCATAAACTAAGGGCTCTTAAGTCCCTAAAAGTATTGCTTCACTGCCTAAAGGAACAAGGTCAACTGATTACATCATCTCCCAAAAGTTCTCCACTGAAAACTGCTCATAAATGGTCAAAACTGGACCATACTGAAAGCTCCATGCAGAGGGTGCGATGCATATCACCTTCCCAATGTACATGGTGCGATGCATATTGTTTGGCTCCTCTGTAGGGTGCGATGATCGGGAATGGACAAATGGCAGGGACAAAAATGCGAGGTGGAAGATCATGGAATCTTCCATAAGCTTCCCCTCTGACACTTGCCACTCCATTTTCGACTAGGGATGAGTAAGTGATCTTCATTCTCTAAGTGGAAGCAGGAATTATCAGAGAGAAGACACTAATCAAGATCCCAAAATATGACTCACCTCTCTGTAATCATCTATTTATGGATCCCTGATCAGAGAGATCCAGAGGTTGGAATTTTGTAGCTTATAGAGAAGTGTTGTTGGTATTCTGGTGTACATTCACAGTGTTGGGTGATTTTGCTTTGCTTGAGGTGAAGAAGGGCTTCTTAGCTGGAGGATTATGCTAGGTCAGAGCTGCTCATGGTTGTAATCCTCTTGCTACTTTTTATCTGAATAAAGCTATTCTTGTTTCCTTCCATATTCTTGTGTATTTGTTTATATATGCTTGTATATGGTTAATGTGCATCTAATCCTGCATTATTTATGAACTTAGATCCTAGTTTCTTGCATAGTAGTATGTTGCTGTGATTCTACAGGTCCTTTTGAAGCTGAGCAAACAAAGAGCAAGCGACAAAACTCTATCAAGAAGGAGAGGAAATCGAGCACAAGACTCAGGTTGGCCCTCTTGGTTGCACTCTCATCTATTTTCATAAAAGGAATCAATAGTAGACTTTGATTGTTTGTTTCTAAGATAGCCACCCATCTTAGTGGGAATAGCAGCATCTGTGTGGACACTATTCTCGTATAACATATAGGAACTTGACAAGATAAGAAAATATTTTTGGATGAAAATGATAATTGTTAAGTGATGTATGTATAAGTCAACATGGATCAACAAACCCTCATGAAAGTAAATTAAGCATGATATAAAATTAAATCATGATGACCTAGTGTAGTGGTACTAGAATCGGTAAGCCAAAGGGTAAATGGATGTAAAACCAAGGGATTTTAATTTCCAGATAGATGATTTAAAAAATGATTGTATAACTAGTAATATCTTAACAATGAATTTCACCAAAATTTCCTTGGGGAAGGAAGAATATATGACAAGAGATTAAGACTCAAGGTGATGAAGCTCATGTGAAATGATGTACTTAGATGATTATACCTATGGTGTAAATGGTCAACTTCCTAGTTGAAAGAAGTGGAAATGATTATTGAAAAAATAATTGGTATCTTGATGAAAACATAACACTAATAACACTGATGAGATAACATAGATCCTAGATGGATGTTGAATAATCTTAGTTCATAGTTGAATGTTTGTAAAGTAAATGAACTTGATTTTTCTAATAAATCATGGTAAGAATGCTTATAGAGTATTATTCTATATTTGATAAGTATTGAAATGTTTCTCATATTGATGATGTTTCATGATATGATGGTATGAGGGTGATCATACACATGTGGTTAATTTATTATGTGAAGTCATGATATGTCTTTGATGCAAATATGTTGATGTTATAACTTATGATCGTATTTCATGAGGTGAAGCATCTGATAGTTGCATACAAATTTATGACATGCATGAGCATGCAGTTCGTTATTATTCATAATGTTGTGATTAGCAATGATGAATGTTATCATGATGACATGCAAGACTTGGCATGTGGATTATTTTCTATGATACTATGATGGTATAGCTAATGCATTGGTTGCATGTTGAGGTGTGATGATTGACAGGACTCCACAAATGGGCCAAGAGGGCCGGTTTATTTGATGATCTCATGCGAGCCCATATGCACGAGGGAGAATAAGTAACACCATATGGGCTGGGGACAAACTCAATCAACACTACATATGCCAGTGGTTCCTTTCTCTTGTGTAGCTCTTGATGGATAGCTCTTGAAGGGCTATGGGACCATCTTGAGGAGGCCAAGTGCTTGATGTTCTAGGCTAGGTGCTTGTTATTGGATTGGGATGCTGAAGTCTGGTGGGGTTGTAAGGACTTCAATGCCTGGGTTGTGCGCCTTAGTGAGTTGTGGAGGGAGTGGGCCAACCTTGCGAGATGCCCGGAGTCATTGAGTACCATACCGGATGACTACCTTGGGGCAGATGAGGTCTGAGTCAGGTGCGAGCCTTGGGGCCAGCCTTGGACTAGGATACAGATTGGGGAGGCTTATGCCTAGTTCCGAAAGTGGGAAAAAGGATAGAGATTCCTTGGGATTTCCTAGGTGTTGTGAAACTTTCGATGCCTGCTAGTTATACTAGTTCAGCAGAGGGTGTCGGCAACATGAAGTAATAAATAACAAAATAAAATGTTAAATAATTCAACTTAACTTCAGGACAAAGCTCTTAAAGTGGGGAAGTATGTAATCTCCCTTAATAATAAATAATAATAATAACAATAATAAAAATAATGAATAGTAAATAATATAAATAATATTAAAATACAAGAAAATAAATAATAAACATAAATAAAAAAATAGTAATAGTAATTAAATAATAAATAATAATAAAATAATAAATAACAATACTAAAACTCCAAATAAATATAAATAGAAATGAAACAAGAAAGCAGTAAAAATCAGTAAAGCTATCAAAAAGTAAAAACAAAAGAATAAAACAAGAAAGCAATAAAGTTGCATGTTGACACATGGAGTGTGTGCATGTGGTTCCCTTTCCAAGGTTTGCTTTATTTAATAGATGGTGAGGAAGATGAGAGGCATTCTATCATTCCATGATTCCACCATCCATTCTCTTGGGAGAATAGTGTTGTGAGACAAAGGATTCCCTAGCAGTAGTAACATTGATTGAGGGCTCGGGGGTGGCCAGTTGTAGCAAGATTTTGTGCAACTGAGCCTATGGTTGGGTGGAGAGTTGTCTCCAAGGCTTTGTTGCAGGTAGCAAAATTCAACTAGCATTCCACATGTAAGTTGTCTCTCTTCACATTTCTTTTGAAAATTTATGTTTGATTAATCTAATTAATTAATACATTGAGAAGGATTGTGTACATATTGACATAATTAATCCACACTTTCTGTTGTTTCTTCCCATTTGCTTGTTGATGCAAAGTTCTTGAGTCTACTACATTTGCTTATTTGTTTTCCTCCTCTATTTTCCTGAGATAATGATGGGGAGGGAAGGTGGTGTTTGAGATGGGAAACCACCCATGGAAAACCACTTTGGTTTCTAGGAACCTAGAACTAGGGGTAAGGTGGGATCACTGTATAACTCATGGGGCTGAGCCTAGTGGGGCACAAAAACTTGGGTTGATTATGAAAGCACCATGGAGAGAAAATAATGTCTTTGTGGATTCCACGTAGGGGACATGGGTCCACCCATGAAAAACCACTTTTATTTCTAGGAACCTAGAACTGGGAGTAATGTGGGATCACTACATAACTCATGGGGTTGATCCTAGCGGGGCACATAAACTTGAGTTGATGTGGAAAGCGCCATGGAGACCTAGTAATGGCCTCGTGGATTCCACGTAGGGGACATGGGTTATGAGGAACTACTTGTGGTGACATGGAAAAGCCACACATGGGTGCCACATGGATGCCACTGTATGGTAGCCCAATGCTGGTGTGGCCTTATCTAATTGGTCTTCAAGGGAACATAAATTTCAATCCAAGATTTGAATTGAGATAGAATTTATATCGCCAAAAATATATTGATGAGTTCGATAAGATGGTGGTATCAAAATTCAATTCCACAAATTTTGAGAAAGAGGTATTATTGTAACCCCATCCTCATAATAGACTTTGGAGGCCAGGTTAATTATCTAGTAACACATTCCACAACCCAATTTATCACAAGGAGGTGGGAGGAAATATTGTATTTCTTAAAACAAGTGTAGGCACATAATTTATATTTACTCATGAGGTGTCAAGATAAACATTGACATTGATACTAAATTATATGTTTTGGAAAAAGGATAACACATCAATTTATTTATTTTTTAGAGAAAAATCGTAATTTTATTCAACCTAAAAAACAAGGAACAAAATTATATTTTGCATATATTTAAGAGAATTTTATCATGTTAGTGTTTCATCCAATGCACAAAAAGAAGAAACTATAAAAATAATTTACATAAATTTATCAGGGCTAAGTGTGATAAATTCACTTTTTTTCTCCAATTTTCGCCAAATCCCTTGATTTGGAGTGTCTATTACTATTGACAATTTGATTTCCATCTTCCTTTGGGGGGATTTAGTTGTTTGAGTTTGAGTTCCCAGACACATGGTTTCTCTTTATGCCCTCGGATTCCTTTTCGGTGGGTTTTCCTCTTTCTGATGTTTTCATACTATGATCTATGTGGGTTCAATACCCTTTTGGCTAAGAGTCACCTTAATGAGCATCGACTCTGCCATTTGATTGGCTTCCAAGTTGCCTTTGTGCTTCTGTATTTGGAATATTTACCTCAGGCTCTTATATTTCGTCTTCTAAAGTGTTAGGCAATTGTCATCCCCATAGCTTAGGGGCCCACCTATTTTTGTTTTTCTGGTTCTTTTTTGCTTGTGGGCAAGTATCATCAGGGGAATTTTGAGCTCTAAAATGGGCCTCCTAAGAGAAATGTACAACCAATATAAACTTTATAAGAACCAATAGGATTCAAGATGATGAATCAACAATGGGGGATGATCCACCATTTTTGGAGTAAAAAAGTAAAAAGATTAAAAAATAACAAAACTATTTTCTCAATTCATATTTTCAACTTATCTCCCTATGAGTTTACTCAAATTTCGAGCAGCAACACCCATTGGATGCAGATTTTGATTCATCATCCGAGGAGTACCCATGTTGCATACTTTTGATGGACCCTGCTACATGAAAAATGAGAAATACATGAAAACATGTGATTGTAATCATTCATGGAAATAGGCATTACCTAAAATAGACATTTCCTAAGGGTTTAGAGTTTTTCAGTCATGGAAACATTGTACTGGAGAAATCTCTCTGAAATTGAAGAATACAAACCAATTTGATTCTAGTTCTTGGGGTATTGCAGAAATGACTTTCTTTGTTGTGTTTTCATTATTTCATTATTGTTGTAATAGAATACAAACCAATTTGATTCTAGTTCTTAGCTTATTGCAGAAATGACTTTATATGTTGTGTTTTCATTATTTCATTATTGTAGTTTTTTTACTAGCATAAGTGCAATGAAGTTGTGGATATCTTTTAAGTTTTGAGTGTGAATTTATCTTCAATGATACTCACATTTAGATATGAGGAGTCTTAATGTGCGCTCCACCATGCTAGAAATTCACCCATAATGATTTTCCTTTTCATCATTCATTCTACAAAGCTTAAGCCCAAATTCTTAGTTACCTAGGCCATAAAGTTTTTTCCTCTTTACATTACTTCCAAACCACTTTCTAATATAAAACCATGTACACCTCAGTTATATTGGCGAGTATGGTTTTAAAGCTAGGTTTAGGATTTGGAATATATGTTGCAGATCTCATGGCTTATCCCTGCAACCACGGATTTTAAAGGTTACATAAATATTTTAGATGTCCCTGGAACTAGTTCCCCCATAGCCAACAACTGTCTTTGGTTTTATAATAGGTTTCATGCTTCATTTGATTGGTCAACTAGGTCAAGCATTCATTTCACGCTCCTTGTCAACTCTAAAGAATATTTGTCATGAGTGAGAGTCATTATCATTTGTATAAGACCCATTTGAGAAAGATGTAATATGTAAAAGACATTATTTTTGTGTTTAGAAAGTCTTTTGTAACCTATAAGACCAAGTTGCCCCTATTAGAGGAAGTCAATTTGCCCCTGCTAGAGGAAGTCAGCCTAGAAGAGGGACCCTTGAGACATGTATATATAGAGGAGACTTTGACCTCCTTGGATCATTATCATCATTTGACTGCATGAGTTCGACCTGCATGTGAACAAGAAGTGAAAATAGAGAGAAAGTCAAAGAGATAAGAAGAAAAGTGAAACTAGAGATAAAGTCAAAGAGATAAGAAGAAGTGAAAGTGAAGGAAGAAAACTTTGAAATCTGACCTTTTACTACTCACATGTGCGAATGTCTATGGCTTATGTATGAGATGGAAACCCAAAAGGTGTAGTTCAAAGTTGTAGACCTAAATTAAGGGTTGAAACTTTGGTTGGAACATATTTTGAAGAGGTTGGCCTTTGTGGACTTTTGTAGACTTTGTTTCATTTGGAGGAGATCCTTTTGGAGGGCTAACTTGGTGCTCAAAGGAAGTCTTGAATTTGGTCTTTGGATCTTGGATTCCCCATTTAAATTGATTCTATAAGAAGAGAAGAATTTATTTATGAGTATTCCCCTTTGAGGGGGTTTTCCTTGGCTTGGAACCTATATTTTTTTTCTATTTTCTTCTATCATTTTCATGGTTTATGCTCTTAGTAATTGTTTGATGAAAAATTTCTAATAAATAACAATAACAAGGAAACTAAAGCTCATAAACAACTATTAAGGAAAATGAGAATTGTTTAAATAGTTTCCCTACTAGATTATCCAACACCTTTAAGATATTGGAAGTGGGAGATAATTCCTATAGACTTAGTATAGCCCCATACATGGACATTTACTCAGTTCTGAATGTGGATAATCTGAAGCTCTATGAGCCTTCCATGCTAGATTAGGAAGAGGAACAGGTCCCACCTTCTATGGAGGATTAGGCACTAGATGTTTAGGCAGAGTTGATGGAGGATACATTTATGCAAAAGAGGTCCATAGCTACAAGATGGGGCTAGTATGAGATTTGGTAGATTGGGTTGAAAGGAAACATCCTAGGAAAGGCTAAATGGTACACCCAAGAGAAGGCGAAGGAAAAATTTTGTCACATCATTCAGTAGAAGCCTTTGGGGACCAAAAGCCTCCCAAAATCGAGTATGGTCCAGATTGGATCATTATATTTTTTGTCATCTACCTTGATTCTTTTAGAGTGGAAAAGGTGCAAGTTTCAACTCACATAACCATTTTGACCGTCGAGACTCAGTTTGGCAAATCAAGGTCTGAAACCTTCTTGGAACATTTTGAGGCATCAAATGACATTTTTTATGGGTACTTCTTTTTTGCTTTAAGGCAATACCTTTTTTTTTCATATTCTACACATAGATAGCTTTCCAATAGTGTATAAATCGCCTCAATATGAGTCTGTATGAAAAATAAATGCCACTCAGAGATTGACCTCCCCGTTTCCACCACCATAATTCAAGATGATGCCATGTCGTCCCCCATTATTCATGGAAAACAGGCTAGCCATGTTACTATTATGAAGAGGACTCTATAATATTCCATATCATAACTATGGTTAACAATTTCAATAGCCAAACCTAACCACTAGCAGGCTATTGGATTATGCTATAACCTGGCCACTGGGAGGAAAAGGGGACCCATTCTTTTTTAGTGCATTTTTCCCATAGAAGATCAAAAATAGTTTAGAGGGATCAAATATAGAACAAAAAAAGAGGATTTGTGCATATTATTAGTGAATAGGCCACCAACCATATTGTATTATAGTCACATCCATTTTATATTCAAAGCAAAAGAGCAGGTTAAACCTTCCATCTAGGTTTTCTCTCAAAAGGGTTTCCTAGGTCATATCTTATGCCAATTGTGGTTTGTGAGTTTTTAATTGTTCTCTATTTTATACATAATTTTAATTTTCATGCATACTAGTTAACCATAATATACATATCCAAAGATCTAAAGAAAAATAAAACCTTAATAGTGTAAATTTCATATTTTTAAATATAGTTTTATTAGATTCATTGTGAAGAATTATCCAGTGGAATATCAATGCAACTTTAAGGATCATATATGTATCAGAGTGAGATTCTTTGGGTATATATTATGGATATTTGTATGGGATCTAGATCAGCTAAGAAAAAGTATTAAAATGTTAGTTGTAGCCAATGGATCTGTGAATAACGATCTTGATCATGCAAAGGAGAGGTTTCATGGCTAGAAGCACAAGTCACATATATAAACCATAATATAAATCTCCTCATGCAAGCCATGAGAAATGAGCTTGGGATGTTTGGAGAATATGAGGGTTCTAATGTAGAGGAAAGATCATAGGGGGGATCAAGAGATTAGGAAGAAACAAATAACTAACCAAAAAAAGGACCCAAAATATATCAACCCAGTTCGAGTGTTCTGAATCATTCATATTCCTTATTCAAAATGGAAGAAAAGGTCGATATCAAGTTGTACCAAGGTGAGATCAATGCCCTAAATATAAATCATTGGTTACAACAACTAGAAGTGTATTTCAATGTCCATCATATTGAGGAAGAAAAAAATATTCCATTTGTGAGGTTGATGTAGAAATTTCACCGTAGCTCACTTGATAATGCAATATACTAAAGCAAAATACTTGATCTACTTCTACTATCAAACTTTGTGGAAGCTTAATCAATTTGAGCAAGATCAATCAAAACACTTATAAAAAAAAATAAGAAATCATACACATGAAACACAAAAGAATACTCAGGGGAAAACCTCAGCTAAAAACCCCACTATCTATATTATCATACAAGTGGAAATATCTCAGGATTACACAAAGCTTTAGCTCACAAGCTATCCAACTTTTAGTACAATCCCTCACTATTGCTCATATACAGAATAGACAACACATATGCCTTCCTTCAGTCCTCCAAGACTTCTATTTCTTTGTGCAGTTTCTCCTAGGTCCTCCAGCTGCAACCTGTGTGATTCTCACCTCACACACAACACTGACCTCTGAAATAATTGCGCAATCCTGAAGCAGATAATTCCTTCTACAAGGATGAGTTTCCTTAATAGGAAAAATCTTCCAACTGATAGTACAATGTCCCTACCTTTAATCTCATTTGGGTCTTTCTCTGAACTGACATGTATGAGTTATTTATGAGGGAATATTCAATTATCTAGAGAACACTAGTTGCATGCATGCATGCATTAATTGTAGAAATTTTCTACAAATCAGATAGCTCTGATACCATGTAGAAATTTCACCTCTAGAACAAACTGATATATGTAATGTCCTAAAGCATAATACTTAACAATGTAAACTTTGAAACGGGAACTATAAACTCAAAACGGGAACTCTGGCCAAAAAATGCCAAAAAAACATCAAAAACAGTGCTAAAAACGAAAAGTGTGTATACTCGAACGGTGGTTTTTTTTTAGGGCTAATTTTAAACATGTTTTAAAAATGGCAGTGAAAAAAAAAATTTTCGTGCAAAATATAGCTTGAAAACGAAAAAGTGATTATATTGGAACGATGATTTTTTTTTTAGGGTCAATCTTCAAAATTTAAAAAAAATGCTAGTAAAATGATCTAACAACATAAAAGTGTCTCATAACTTCTCATTTAACACCATATGGAAATCAAAAATTTTATTTCAAGAGACGATGCATACATCGGTTAGATAAAACGTCTTAAACAATTATTCAAAATCACTCATATTTTCTTGCATTCCATCAGAATTCACATCGTCAGATGAGTCAATGGATGCTGATGAAGATGTTCCATATTCTTCTCTTTCATCAACTAGTGCCCCATCTGAGTCCACATGCATGCCCATCATTTCAAGTTTCAAAATTCTTCTAGATCTACGACTGGTTTTAGGAGACTCCCATCTCAATATTGTTCCTTCTGGTAACAACCTTTTCAGAATCTCTATCGTCTTGAAGCGAAGAGTTCCCCTCTTTGTTAAATTGAAGTTATAAACAAGTATGTCAACATCCTCCAATTTCAAAATGTCTGTGCGGCGACGATTTATATTCGTACCCTTTCTTTTTCTCTTTCCACCATTTTTTTTGTCAACTACCATCTCTGGCTTATACACACCATTGAATGGGTGTGTATTTGTGGCATACCAATGTACTTCAACACTTGTAACATTCTCATTTTCTGTAAATACCTTTATTACTTTAGCAACACGGAATGGATAGCCATTGGGATCTCCATCTGCTAGCACTGGGATCATGCAACCCTCCTTAATATTCAGTAAACCCCTGTAAAGGTCTTCCATGGCTACACATTGTGCACGAGATCTTATGGAACCAATATACATCT
This sequence comes from Pinus taeda, assembly GCA_000404065.3. Classification (NCBI taxonomy): domain Eukaryota; kingdom Viridiplantae; phylum Streptophyta; class Pinopsida; order Pinales; family Pinaceae; genus Pinus; species Pinus taeda. The sequence goes on from APFE030191925.1 coordinate 30,228, forward strand.
CTCTTTCCTCTGCCTGTGAAGAATTAATAATACCTTGAGATTGTTGTTGTTCAACAATGTTTATTTCCTCATGTTCATTTCACACATTTTATGGCCAAATAAATGGATTTTTCAAAGGTATATCTTCATTTGTTGGCGTTGAAATAATATCACTTTGATTATTGAAAAATGCCTCCCACCAAACTGAATCAGCAATGTCAAAGTACTCATATGTATATCTAATACATTTTTTAATTTCTTCTAGGCAATCAAAATAATTTATATCTCTATTTTGTCTGTGTGCATTATGAACTTCACCAACTGATTGTAATAACAATATTTTTGATGCAAATATTGGATGATTTGGAATGAACTTCAAAAATTGCAAACCTGATGACAGTGCCCATTCTGCAATAGTTGAATACTTCTTGCCCCATATTAGTGTTTTCCCATCACTTTTTTTGATACGAAATTGATGTTGGAAGCTAATGTCATTAAGTTGTTCAATGCATTTCCCCTCGCCATATGATCCCATAATAAACCTTCTCATGTCAATAGTTTCTTCCAACACATCAAAAGTAGGCTCTGGTATGTATGATTTCTTAATACATTCAATTAATGATGGCAAGCTCCCAGCTTCCTTCCTCCTCAATGTGACTAAAAAAACACTGAACATCTGATCAATATGGTCATGAGTGTGCCCAACAAGAAGGAAACCAACCTTTACCTTCTGAAAAATTCACAATTCAACAAGCATGTTTAAATATCCAAAAACAACCCGATTTTTGTTTCCATGGCAAGTGTTGTCCAATTGTAGATACAAAACATCAGGAGGATTACCAAACCAATGAGAAAGCACATCATGAATTATGGTTATTGTTAGATTTGCATCATTATGAGTATTTGGAGTTGTGAAGTACAACCTTGGCAACATTTTCCCATTGAAGACCATACAACCGACCAAGTGATACTGAATAAAAGTTTCCTCCTGTAAATTTTTGGGTGTGCGAACAAAATGTGGTAAAAGTGTTTTCTTCTCTTCCATACCATCAATTATCAAACCCAAATATTTATTTGGATTATCATAAAACTTATTTTGATGCTTGTACAACTTTTTCCTTTCACTTGTTTGTTGTTCGTGATGCTCTTGAAGTTCTTCGACAATAGAATCTACACAACATAAAACAAATCCATTAAGAAATACATTTTCATAGTTGATGACGATGCAATTTTAATAGTTAAAGTTATGAATGCTTACCTCTTTCTGACCTTTCACAGTTATCCCTTTTTTATTTAAGATAAGCACATGTACTGCAAATCCCCATCCTTGTCTTCTTAGGAATACAGAAATTGTTGAATTATTTCTTCCATACCTTCACAAAATATTGGTATGTAATAAACTGACCATGTCCCTCATAACCTTCTGCATATTCTTTGTATAAGTTGTAGATTTCTTGTCTTGAAAAATTATATGGAATATGTATTGTCTCTCTATTTGGCATACACTCTCCATTCTTTGAAAAGAAATATTTCATCCATGACATTGGAGTATTTGATAATGGCCCAAATTGTCATTTATGATGTACTTCTGAATAAATTGTGGGATCCTTTTCCAAATTTTGCTTGGATTCTCGAGAGACGAAAATTACCCATCGAATGAAACATTTTGAAAGCCTTTCTACAAATAAATAAAGACCCAATATGATAATCATAACCTCACAATGTAGATTGCATGGACCCAGCTAAATATGAATTTTGCATGCTTTTATTCATTGACAAATATCTCTTCCTTTTCTCTAATGAAAATTTGAAATCCATATGTTTCAAGCAATATTTTTGAAAACATTCACTTGAAATGAAAGCGCTGATACAACTTCTTCTCGTTAAATACTCTACTCTACCCTTGGTATAACTAGAACATATTGGATTGATATGAAAGGGTATGCTCCTACTCCTCGATACAATATTTCCTAGCAACATCCCCATCATTAGATAATTCTTTTTATAAGAATTTTCATCATCATTTTGAGGAATGTTATCCTCACTATGATCCGCTATGCTTTTGAAATACTGACTTGGAGGATATTCTTCATCTTCCCCTTCTTTAGTGCTACTGTCATAGTCCTTAGAATTAGGACTAATTGTTTATTGGATATTCTTTCTCATGTGCATTAACAGTGGTACTTTGATAATCCATAGAATTAGGACTACGCCGAAAATGTGACTATTTAATTACTGAAAATTATACGTCTTATCCTTTGCCACTGCTACTGTCATAGTCCTTAGGATTAGGACTAAGTTTCTCCTCCTATCCTTCGTCACTACTGCTCTCGGAGTCTATAGGATTAGAACTAAGTGGACACTGTGACACTCCATTCTTTTGAAATTTTTCATCATGCTCTTCATCACTGCTGCTCTCATAGTCCATAGGGTTGGGATTAAGTGGACACTGTGTCACTCCATTCTTTTGAAATTCATCATCATGCTCTTCATCACTATTTCTTTCATAGTCCATAGTATTAGGACTAAGCAGACACTATGACACTCTATTCATTTGAAATTCTTCATCATGCTCTTCATCACCGCCGCTCTCATAGTCCATGGGATTAGGAATAAGTGGACACCGTGACACTTCATTCTTTTGAAATTCTTCAGCATGTTCTTCATCGGTATTGCTTTCATAGTCCATAGGATTAGGACTAAGTGGACACTGTGACACTCTATTCAATTGAAATTCTTCATCACTACTACTCTCATAGTCTAGAGGATTAGGACTAAGTGGACACCATGACCCTCCATTCTTTTGAAATTTTTCATCATGCTCTTCATTACTACTGCTCTAATAGTCCATAGCATTAGAACTAAGTGGACATCGTGACACTACATTCTTTTGAAATTCATCACCATTCTCTTCATAATTGTTTCTCTCATAGTCCATAGGATTAGGACTAAGTGGACATTATGACACACCATTCTTTTGAAAATCATCATCATGCTCTTCATCATTGCTTCTCTCGTTGTCCATAGGATAAGGACTAAGTGGACACCATGACACTCCATTCTTTTGAAATTCGTCATCATGCTCTTCATCACTATCGCTCTCATGGTCCATAGGATTAGGACTAAGTGGACACTGTGACACTCCATTATTTTTAAATTCATCATCATGCTCTTCATCACTGCTTCTCTCATAGTCCATAGGATTAGGAATAAGTAGACACCATGGAACTCCATTCTTCTGAAATTCGTCATCAAGCTCTTCATCACTACTGCTCTCATAGTCCATAGGATTAGGACTAAGTTGACACTATGACACTCCATTCTTTTGAAATTATTCATCATGCTCTTCATCACTATTTCTCTCATAATCCTTAGGATTAGGACTAAGTGGAAACCATGACCCTTTATTTATTTTAAATTCTTCATCCTGTCTTTCATCATTGTTGTTCTCATAGTCCTTAGGATTAGGACTAAGTGGAAGAATTGACTCTCTATTCATAGTGGAATAATTTTTGTTATATTCATCAATATGAATAGAGTTGTTACGCAACAAAGATGTTGATGCTTCATAAGGAAAAACTTTACTATCAGAAGAATACATCCCTTTCAAATAGAAGAGGTTGAATGATACAAAAGAAGACTCTCATAATGATATTATATAGCTTAAAGAATGAAAATTTCCCTCCAAAAATTTCATTTCATGTATTTCCCTCCATTATTTTCTTCTACAATTTATTGAAAAATTTTAACTATTTTTTTTTTGAAATAAATCTTTAAATTTAAAATTGTGAACCAAATATTTTACCTAAATTAATTTAATACTTAAACTATATAATATTTACTAGACACTTGGATGTCTTTTTTAATTTTTATTATACCTTCTTAAATAGATTAATCCCACATTCACTGTGTTGTAAAACAATTCCGTAATATTCACTTTATCATAGTTTCCTACATTGCCATAACAAAATTAACATGTTAATATTTATAAAAACAAATTAATCCCACATTAACCATACAATAAAAAAATTTTGTAGTTTCACCTATATAATAAATTTCATTCACTATTACTCACATCACATCAAGGTTTTCTGAGGTTCGTTAAAAGACTTGGAGCAATTTTTTGGAGTAGCTACATTGCTATCAACAACATATTCAACAGAGGGTTATCGCATCTGAAAGGTTAGTTAATTTTTCGGCTTTGGAAATTTTAAAATTAAAAATGTTTAATGAACTTTTTTTCTTTAGAATTTAAAATTTTTTGTAGGATAGATTTATCCACTATGTCCGTAGTGGGCGTTGTTGGCCCAATCAAGCTCCCAGTGGCCAAACAGGCCCATGGGTTAGGGGTACTGGGGCTGGCTACTCGACACCCTGCTCCACACTTGTGGCCTAATGCGGGAGTGGGGCGGAGCGTTGCCGACCAGGCTCTATCCCACCCTGGCAGGTCGTTGGGATGTCGGGGTGGGGGAGAGCCTACCTGCCAGCACTCCACCCCACCTCGGCGACCCAACAACCCACCAGGGTGGGGCGCGGGGCTGGCGTCTAGCATTGCACCCCACTCTGGTGGCCCAACGACCTGCCACCCATGCTGGTCGTTGGGTTGCAAGGGTGCGATGGAGGGTTGGGCGCTAGCACCCCCACCCCACTCAGGCGGCCCAATGGCCTACTCAGGCAGTGGGTTGTTGGGCCACCATGGTGGTGTAGGGTGGCCGGGCTGAACTACTGGCTCAGTTGGCCAGCCAATTTCTAGGGTGGGACAATAGGGCAACACATTTTTTAATTTGTTATTTTTTTAGGTGTTACATTTTATGAAATTAATTATGATTTATTATTTTCTTTGTTAATTTAATTTATTATGTTTTTGTGGTTAATTAATTTATATGTATCTTTTTTTCAAGAAAATGGCATCAAAGAAGATTTGTGTGAATCTTTTTGGACCAAAGACTCTTAAAGGTGGATCTTCAAAAAACACTCTTGAATGAACCCCAGTTGAGCTGATCACTACAAGTCTTTCAACTGCCTCAAATGAGAAGAAGATGATTTCATACTGGAAGAAATCAAAAGAAGTGAAACTTCCATCAAATGTCTGGTATCTGAAAGAAAGAGAAAGACAAAATGTGTAGATATATCTATATGTCGATATACCTAACGATAATGGAATTTATGATGTGTTGGGAAAGGTCATAGACATGTGTTCAGTACCAGATAGTGAAGTTGTTTACATACTCACAAAACAGCCTAAGTCACATGAAAGTATGAAATATCAATTATCATATTCATTGTATGAAACGAGAGAGCTATATACAAAGTTGTGTAAACAAATTGTAAATGAGATGACACACAATATTGTAAGTATTGTTATTTATATTTTTGTTTTTTGTTCTTGTAAATGTCTCACTATATATTTATAACTTTGTTTTTATTGACATATGTTATTTTGTTTGGCATAATTTTGTTGAAAGTTGTTCAATTATGTTAGGAGACATTCATTTCATAGAGCATGATACTATGAAAGTTGTCAGTAGTTTCTACTCAGTGTCAGAAGAAGATATGGAAAACAAGAAAAATGTAGTAATTCATGATGCTACAAAACCATATCTAAGGGATCAGAATAGGATGCCTCTAGTGGATAAATCTAGCAAAGGTAGACAGGTTAGTTTTAAAGACGAGGAAGTTGAAACTGAAATTGAAGAATATGTTGTTGTTACTGAGGATGACATTGGAACTGATGTTAGAAAGGAGAAGAGTCGTAAAATACCAAAAGTAACAATGCCCAAGAATAAATCTCTTCTAGTTAATGATGAGAGTGTTATGAGGAAGAAAAGTAAAGTTGAACATTCTGAAGTATTCATTACCAACAACCAAGAACCTAGTGAAATTTCAAAAGAAAGCAGAGAAATCATTACACCAGGAGCTGATTTAGAGGATAGCATCATTAAAACAAAACAAAATGCCATTCGATAGAACTTGAAAAAGAGAAACTTAACTAAGGGTGGTTGTACATTTCATCTTAATGTCAAAGAAATCTATAAGGCAAATGAAGGACAATGTAAATATCAAATGAGAAAGATACACCATCTGCATGTTCACAACTTGAAGACTTTGATGAGGTACAATCCATATTCTCATGTGGTTAATTATGTGCTTCTTGTTGATCCAGTTCAAGTTCCCAACAAAGAAGGATTTGATAAGTCAAAATGTTTTGAATATAATTATTATGTGCTTGGGGGGAGCCATTTTGTAGAAGCTCAAAGACAATTGATGGAGGAATATCCCAATAACCCACGTTTTGAAACAGTGAAATGTATCATTTATGTTTGTTTATCAGATATAAAAGAAAAGTTAGTGGCATGGGATCATAATTCAAAAAATTAATATAGGATGTCTATGACTTTCATCCAAAGTGTTGGATTTATTCATAGTGAATTTGAAGAAAAATGTGGTGGGGATAAGCTAAATGCTAATGTAGATTTCCAAAAGGAATGTTGTATGGAAATAGGCTATCAAATTGAAGAGAAAATCAATTCAAATGGTGACAGAGTAAATATTGATTTATTCAGAGGTATTGATAACATTTTCCAGTTGGCATTTAGAACTGGAGAGATATGGGAATTGATTAATGATATTTTTAGCATGTGGGAGAACATTGGCATTAAAAACCAGAGGGTCAAAAGGTTTAAACCATTGATATGTAGCAACAGTAAATTAGGTCCTAAAATGAAGCACCTTCCAAAAGATATGGCTATCACACCTTAGAGAGCATTGTGAAGAACTGAAGGATGAAAAACTTGTCAAAGCAATATTATCTCGTGTGAAGTTAGGGGAATTATCATTGGAGGAAATGTTTGAGGAATTTTAAAAGTAAGTTTGTTGAATTATTTTTACTTATTTCTAGATTATATTTTTCTTTTAAATATAACATATTGTTCTTGGTAGTATTTGTTATACATATTATTATATTAACTTTTTTACTTTATCTATGCGGGGACAAAGTTTACATGAAAATTCAAGAACAAATAGTTAAATTGTTGAATGAAGGTAGTTGGGATGATGTTGTATGGACTATCTAGATTCAAGTTCTACATCACAACATTAATTAATTAATTTTATTTTATTTAATTTTATATTTTTTAATTTAATTTTATTTTTTTATATTGCATTTAAAAGGTACGTTGATTATAAATTCATTTTTATTTATTTGTATACTATTTTTATTTTATAACTTACAAATATTTTTTATTTTATTTTATTAAAGATGAGGAAGGATGAAAATGGAGCACCAGAGAGTTTCAGAACCTTTATTGAAAAAATTAAGATCGAAACTTTGAAGAAGAAACGTCTTAAGAATGTTGAACTTGATCCAACTCTTACTCATTACATTTGGAATGGGCTTGACACTATTCAATATCAAGTAATACAAGGCAACTGCGAAAACATTGCTAAACTCATATCTAAAAGGGATTACACCTTAGTTATTGTAGATATTTCCCATGGTTTCAATATTCCAAACATTGACTATGATAGTGACCCTTATACTTATCAAGCTCTTAGTAAAGTGGTTCTGGCATTTCTAGAAGTCACATTATCAACATTATTGATATTTGTGACATTTTATTCAGACATACTATTGGCAATGTTATTGTCAAGCTTCAAGGGGAAAACAAACTCAAGGATGCAACTTAAATGGTAAGATGTCTAAAATCTATATTTGATTAATGTTAAAAAAATTCATTTATGTAAAATTTAATTGAATTTTTACTATTTCATGTTACGGGAAAAAGTCAAATCTTCTTAACCATGAAGATCGACCATTTATAAATGATTGTGAGTTCATCCATATTGATAGTTGGGCAAAAGATGATAGTTATATGTCTATGATTTTTAATTAGGTAGATGGAAAGAGTCATATCCAAGTACTGACTTATGATGTTGTTGTGAGAAAACTAGCATATGAGGACAAAGAAGTAAAATGAGAGATAGTTAACATTTATCAAAAACCACAACTATTGAGTAACTATGTGATAGACATATGTTCAAATGAAGGAGATTGGGTTCTGGATTTATTTTTTGGCTCAGGTAAATTTTATTTTATGGAATTAAATTTCAATATCTTATTTCTTAATTTATATGTCATTGTACTAATTTACTTCATTATTTCTTTTGTGCTTGATAGTTAGACACAACACTAGCATGTTGCCTTCAAAAAGGAAGAAATTTCATTGCCATTGAAAAAGATCTAATACAGTGCAATTTTATTCAGCAAAGAATTAATGCTCTTCAATTTTGTCTAGATGCAATGCAAGAAATTGGGTTGAGGAAAGGGTACTTTAGTGAATCGCGTGTGGAAAAAAGGCAAAGGAACTCCAACCATCATTACATGGAATGATTGGAAAGACCTACATTTGGAGATTCGTAGATATCAAAGATCCATTAGAAGAGGAAAATGAGCAAAATTAAGAATAAAATATTGTGGAAGAAGAAAATGATGAAACTCTAGAGGATGAAGAGTTTGGATTACATGATATTGTTAATTAAATTTAAGTTATGCATGGAAATCAAGCTCATTTTTTGTAACTATTAATTAGTTATACTTGTAATATTTTGACTTTGACATTTTATGAGAAGAATAAGCACTCAATTAATGTTGTTATGTGTTCAATAATTGTATTATGTGATTTTCGCATTAACTTTTATGTTAATCATTATTTTTTGAAAAAAACGATGATTATTATTATTTTTTGACATGAAATTCATAAAAAAACTATTTTTAACCATATTTAATTAAAATTCTCCTATAAAAATTGTGATTTTGACATGTCATTTCTAGCAAAAATTACAAAAAACTATCAAAATGTGTAGTTTTTTAGTTATATTTATGTTGAAAATGCTTATTTCTATGTCAATTGTTAAGAAATATTGTTTTTTAGAGACAATTATTTTATGTGCATTGAAAAATTAATTAATGATGTATAAATATGTAGAATATCGAAAATTCAAAATATCGACCTTCTTCTTTAAATATGCAAAACATTAAAAACCTCACTACAAAAAAAAAAAAAAATAAAAAAAAAAAAAAAATGAAAAAGATGACTACTTCAATAATTGTTAAACTTAGAAAATAATTATTTACATTTCATACATTATAAAATTTAAAGTTAAAAAATAGGTCGTTTAAAAAGAGGGCTTGATGCAGAATCGTCACTTTTTTAAATCGACATGAAAATCACTACCATTCTAAAACGTAATGTACATAGAAAAAATTAAAGTGCTAAAAACTATGCTTTAAAAAAAACATGTTTGCTTTGCATCGCCCCTTTTCAAAATCGGGTCACTTTTTTATTATTTCTACGAAACGAGTAATAGTACCAGTTCCTGTTTCAAAGTTTACATTGTTATTTCTGAATCTTTTTCTTCTGTTACAGTTCCCTGAGACTTTCCAACTTCCAAATATGTTATCTTTTACTAGTTTTCATAATTAAAAGTCAACTATCTTTGAGTTCATACTTCCTCCATAATCTCTAGCACCTATTCAACTTCATTATATTTGATACCTACAGATACAATCTCACACAAAAAATTAGCTAGAAATATATTAATTTCTTCTTCCTCTTGTAATGTTATTGACATCCTTTCCCTATGCTAAGATAATCACATCATCATTTCATTACCAAGATCATCATCTGATAGGATTTATCCTTCTTGGGTTCACAAAAGGGAACAACTTCTCCTTCACACATAGTCCTCTTGAGCTCATTCTAATTCGATGAAGGATTTAAGCTATGATTCAATATCTTTTGCAGTAGAGGCCATTTCACCTTCTTCGTCCTTAGCACCCAACCTTTATTATAGGCTTCTTCCCTATTTTCTAGCAGTTGTAGTGTTTGTTATAGCTCAAAATCTCACCCTTGATATTTGCAATGCTGTACTTATGGCCTAGGGCAACCCCTCCTTCCAGACCTAGTCCGAATACTTAAAAAACAGTGTTTTACTCCCTATACATGACATTGCCCTGAGCTAAACACGTGTACGCGGGTCAGTGTATACCCAACCTGCATATATGTCTTAAAACACATAAAAAAATTAAATCTCCTTAATCTCGAGTGGAGATTATGAGATTTACCTATTGATTACCTATTAATGCCAATGGCCCAACTGTTCCTAATGAATTCCCAACTGAAAAAATACTTTGGGAGAAGTATAAAAAGGCTTCAATAGGAAGGCCTAAAGGAGGAGAGAATAGAGAGAAGATTACTTTGCTCATATTATCCCTGACCAGGTCTGAAGATCCTTGTGCTTCCAAAACTCCCCCCATCATAGGAAACCCTTGTTTCCTTGAGCTTTGATGTCATTTCATTAGTTGAGATATCTTTGTATAAGTCATGGAAGGAGCCTTTTGAAGACTTGGGATTCGACAGTTCCGCTTGCAGCTAGTGAGAGAAAGATTCAGGTGATATCATTCCTTGCTTTGTTTTAGTTATCTGCAATAAATAAACATTTGTTTTGTTCTCGAAATCAATATTCTTCATGCATATGATGTTAATGTTATGGTTTATGTATGAATAATTGTTTCAATTGTATAACTAACTACCTTTCAATATGTTATGAAGTTGATTTCTATATGATACATGGTCCATGCTTCTTTGAATTGGTTGTTTTGCAGGTTCAAGGATCGAAAGGAACTCTAAGAGGGTTTGGACCCTAGTTGGATCTACTTGAACGAAGGACCCCCAAGTGCACCTCTCTTCGTGTAGTTTGCTTATTTATGTATCATGGCTGTGTGGAAGGCTTGTTTTTTACTGTAGATAGCCCCCACTTTGCTAGGGTGTTGACCCAAAACCCTAGGGGACTTTGTCCCTAAATATAATTAACGAATCCGCTGGGGACAACAGTATTGTTGTTCCTAGTTTGGGTTATTTTAAGCCAATCAGGGCTCAACCATAATTGTTCTTGCTATAACTAGTTTCTTTGTTCCTGTAGGAACTCAGACTTTAAGTTTGAGCAATTTCTTCAAACCTCTCTTTTGATTTTTCGTGTGGACTATTATATACAGAGTTTTGTTGGGTTACAATAGCGTATCTACGCAATTTTCCCCATATGAACCCGCATATATGTAGGTTTCTTTGGGATAAATCATGTATACACGCTATTGTGTATTGACACAGTTGTGTATACCCTAATTTTCCAAGATTTTGTTAAGTTTTCTTGTTTTAGAAGATTTGTTTGCTAGTCTAAGTGTTTCCTGAGCAATCAAGTTTGGTTGTCTGTCTTTAGTTTTGCAACAAGTTTCCGGTTTCGAATTCTCTCTTATTGTGGAAAATTTTGGTCTTGTTTTTGTTTTGTCACAAGTGTCATCATTTGTGTTTGAGCACACACGATTTCTTTCTAGGAATACTAGTTGTTCTGGTCTTCTAGAGTAGAAAGATTGGTTTCAATATTTGTGAGAAACTTTATCTTTGTGATCTTCTTGCTTTGTGTCAAAACTGCATCTTGTGGCCATTTGCTTTTCTCACTTTTTGAAAGTTGTTGAGTGACGATTTTGAAATTTGTCTTTCTTGGTCTTTTGATCATTGTGAGCAAGCTCTTTTTGTTGCTTTTTGGTCATTAAGAGCATCTTGAAACACCTATTTTGTTGAGTTTTCGCCCATTTGGAGTCGATAACTTGCAAAGTGTTTTTGTTGCCTATTTTTCGGTCTCAAAATTTTCAATAGTATTTGGAGCACTTTTGAAAAGTTGTTTTTTGTTTTTTCTTTTGAAGAAAACTTCTTGAAAACTTGGTTTTTGCTTTCTTTTGCCTTGTTTTGATTTGGTTTGTTTTTGCGAGTGAAAGTGCATTTGTTTGTCTTTTGATTTGCTTTTAGTGTTTGGACGAAAATGAGCATTAGCAACTTATATTCTATCTAAACATCTTAAGTGGCTAATTAGGAGTGATAAACAAGTTACTTTCATTCTTTGATTTAGAGTAGTCTTAAGATTTTGTATTAGCATATACTCATTGCATTTGGACAGTTTGTGCATATTTTAAGGGCATCCACAGTTTTTGTTAGGTTTTTTGAGTGTGAAGCTTGTTAAAAGAAAAGAAAAGATAAATTTATTACTTTCTTAGAAGTTCCTTAGAACTTGGTAGAAATTTATTTCGTCAAAGAACAATACAATTGCATTTGCATATAGTTTGGTTTTATTAATTTCTTTTGTGTCAAAGAAAACCACAAGTTTCACTTCCATTTATTCTTTGACTTAAGAACAGCTCATTTAAAAACAAACACTAACTAAAATATACTAGAACTTTTTTATATTGTCTAGACACACCAACAAGTTTTAAGATATTTAGGGCCTTGGATGAGGTGAGTGGAGACAAAACTCTCCAAGACCAATTTAAATTGTTAAACGTAGAACTCTAAATAACAAGCGCAAATCCAATAGTGTTAGGGAGAGTAGGAAAGCTCCAAATCTGGGAGTTAAGCACGAGGGTTTTTGAAGATAAGGAAGAGAGATACCCCCTCTCCTACTTGTCAGATTTTACCTCAAGATTGTTCCGCCGGGTTTCTGACACGAGTTGGTAACCTTAGTTTCTTATCCTAGGGATCTACACAGGTGGCTGCGGAGGGGAATCTCGTCGCACCTGAGGTAGACATTGTATCATTCTTAGTAGTAATTCTGGAGGGCACCCTTATGAAGCTTGGGGGCTTGCACCAGCATAGGCTATTGTTTGGAGGTCAGCGTAACCTCCTCTTATACCTTCGCTAGTAGGCCTGGGTCGTCATTATCCCAGACTATCTTTGGAAGGCCTCTACTTTGCTTTCTTGTATTTTTGTGTCTCGTCCTAATCACCTGGACCGGAAATACTTGAAATTTGTTTGACTGGCTGATTTCTTTTAGGGAAATTTTTATTATGTGCTCTGTGCTCCTAGTTGGCCTATCTTTCATCTTTCTTGAGTCTTTATTTAGATCTTAATAAAGAATTCAAAGTGGTTGACAGATAGCTTAGATGTTCTCGTAGACTTTGTGGTCTTTCACCACCATTAGAGCCTTCTCCTAGAAGGCGTAGGGGTAATACTGCCAGTGGTTTTCACCCCATGTCAGCCAATGCATCGAGGATTGATCCTCCGCTTGGGGGCATTTGTGTACAAGATAGGCCTGGTACTACCACAGAGCCAAAGAGGAAAACTCTAGTTCTTTCTCAAATTCTCTTCTAGTCAGAAGATATTATTGAGGTAGAAGAACTCTCAGAGCCATTAGCAGCTCTGAATTCTCATCTGCCTTCTGATCATCAAGATGTTGTAGTATGCGTTGGGACTCTGACACATAGACCTTTAAGTCCAGGTCACATCACACACATCCCTTTGATGAGAACTACTAGGAACATGGCATCCACTGCGAGTGCTACAGGTAGGCAGACTCCTATATCAATACAAGGGGGAGGAACCATTTCCATCCCATCTACATCTTTATTTGGGTCTACTACTAGCACATCCTTATTGGGGCATACTTCCATTCCATCAATGTGTGGAAGTTCCCAAGCGCATGCATCAAGTTTTGGATCCTTCCCTTTTGGCATCCCTTCTCTAGGCATTCTTTCAGTTCCATTAAGTTTACCATTAACTGCCTCCACATCCATGATGAGCGGATCGACATCTTTTCAGGGTTTTCCTTTTGGAAGTGGTCATATACCACATTCCAACCCAATGATAGGATCTATGCCTTTCTCCTCTATAGGTCAAGGTAGTAATCCCTTTCAAGGTTGGACTAACCCTGGGGTTAGTGGCATAGGAACTGGGAATCTATTTTTTGGCCAACAAGGGAATACGCTGTACTCCGCAGTTATTTCATTTCAAAGTATTCCTCTGTTAGCTACTACTTGGAATCCTTACCAAGGGTTGTCCATGCCTTATAATAATTCATTAGGGGGAAACTTTGCCGGTTGTGGAGGTGTTTTGTCTAGAGTTGGTCAAACTCGAAGTTTTTCTGGACCACAAGGGTCACCTTTTGGTTCAGCGGGTTCTGCTAGTTACTTCGGGTAGCCTGGTGCCTTTCAAAATCCAGGCCAATCTTTTCAGAACCTTGGGAACTCCGCCCAATCTGGGTGGAATCCCCAAGGTCCTCCTAGGCTTCCTTTTCAGGCAACGTTGAATTTGCCAGATCTCACTAAATTGACAAATGATCCAATCAGATATAATCCAGCCTGGCCTCCGGTCCCAACCAAGCTCCCATCAAATATTCCAAAGTTCGAGGGAAAGGGTGGTGAAGACCCAGGCGACCATATAACCACATTCCATTTGTGGTGCTCATCAAACTCCCTGATCGATGACTCAGTTAGGTTGAGACTTTTTCAACGCACCTTAATTCACAATGCGGCCAAGTGGTATATAGAGTTGCTAGGGGGCAATTTTACATCTTTCGCTGATTTGGCTAACATTTTTCTAAACCATTTCCAGTTGTCATCCGTTATGATGCCGGAACTGAACTTCTGGCCAATTTCTGTCAGGAAACGACAACTCACATCTCTGATCATATTCAAGAATGGAGACGGAGAAGGAGGATTATTAAAGCCGAAATCCCTCCTGAATACTGTTTCGAATGGTTTTTGAAATCATTACAACCCGAGATTTCCAAGGATGTTTCTATGTCCAGAGTCTATTATGAAGAGCAAGCTATTTTTTGGGCCCAACAGTTATAATTTATTTACTCTCAGTCTGGGATGCTCCCGGGACTAAGGTTGATATAGCCAAATCAAAGCGAGGTCCTCATGCGGATGGTATCATTAGATCGATAGACGCCAATGCAGTGAACCTGTTGAGCCCATTGCAGCAGTTGTCTTTACAAACTACTCCTACCAATCAGGTCACATCGTCTAACCCTGCACCTTCTCAACCTTATTTTGTAAACGTCATTCAGACTTCTAACCCCAAAGGAAATCAAAATTCCGATGGGAAGAAGAAGGGATGAGGGAAAAAGAAGAATCAAGATGGGAAGGGTAATGCAAACAATCCCGACAATGGTGTTGGTGAGGGTAGAAATGGTTCTAAAAGGAAAGTCAAGTTTCCATGCAAACTATGTGGTGGAGACCATTTGACTCATCGCTGCCCAAAAATTCAAGATGCTCAGTGCTTGTTAGGGTAGCAAGGGACTTCTAGATCTCAAGATGTGTTAACCAACCCTTTTCCCCAAGGGAAACAACTACTTTCTGGTGCGAATTCAAATCCTGGTACCTTTGTAGGCAGCAACCAGAAAGAGGATAAATCATCAAATGTTTTCACGATGGGTTATAACATTAATGTGGCCACACTGTCACATGATTATGGTGAAGCTAAAACATCCAAGGATAAATCCATTCACGGAACTACCAACACACTTCACATTGAGTGACCCTCTGTTGAGACTATACCCCAGATACCGAAAGCTTCCCTCAAACATGCTATTATCAACCCTAATGATAGGCCTACCCAGAACTACTCCATTGTAGAAGATCTAGCTCAGAGTCCATGCACAATGTCTACTTTACAGGTACTCCAGTCATGTACAACTCAAAGAAGTTCCTTGCTTTCAACAATGGGGGCAGTGGATCCAAATAATTCATTAGATCTCACTTTTGATATGCATAATGTCAAAAAGAGACTTCGTCATCATATGGCTTTCCAGATAAAGTCTACTTATCAGAAAACTAATATTTTTTGGATGGTTATAGATGAGGGAGCTTCCACATGTGTCATGTATATGTAATGTTGGAAGGCCATTGGATCACCTTCGATTGTTCCTCCACCTACCCTCGTGACAAAGTTTGATGGTCATTCTCATGGGCCATATGGAATTATCCCATAATTTCCTATATGTGTTGGAGGAAACATCATTAATATCGAAGTAGAAGTCATTGATGCTAACCTAGATTACAATCTCCTATTAGGAAGGAACTAGATCTATGAAATGGATGCCATTGTTTCGACTCTATTTCGTGTTATTTGCTTTCCTCATGAGGGGAAAATTGTTAAAGTTGATCAATTGGATTATTCTTGAGTTGATCATCGTGCAACTTTGGATTCTATTGTTCTGATACTAGATAACCCCCATCTGCCTACTAAGAATATGGGAGTCGGGATGTATTCTTCATTGATAGGTACATTTGATCTTCCCCCTCCTACAGCTAGAATAGATACAATTTCATCCTCCAAGGATCCTTTACGGAAAAAGTTTGTTCAATCTCATTATTTTTTCGATCCTGGAGCATTATATTCATCTATGACCACATTAGATGATGGCAAGGTATGTGAAATAGAGTCTTCTATGTCTACAGCAGAGCTTAGATATGAATCTACCGATAACTCTTCAGACAACCATTGTACTCCTTTCTCTGAGGAGGAGTTAGATGGTGATGTGACCCCTGTTGGGACCCTTGATTCCACTTTTGCTTTGGAGTGCTTAGATACACTTTTTCATTTGATGAAGTGATATTCAAACTAATGACGACTGTAGATTGACCATCGGAAGATTTACATCATCATTTATTTGTCCGTCATCCTTTGCATGAAGTCGAATCTAGGTCTTCCAGTCTACCTACTAGTGATGTTTGTACGGTTCCTTTGGCTCCAACACAGATGTCTACCAAAGGTAATATATTGATTGGTTCAATGATTGTACCTATAAACATCCCTAGGAGCAGGTGGGCAGAGCCCTCTGATCAGCTCTACCTTAAGAAGTACTTTGCTTAGGTAGCAGCTAGTTAATCGCTTCTTTGTACATTTTGGGATTTTGTACATATCTCATAGGGAGTTTTCTAATATCGACTCTTTTTGATGTGTTGTGGCAGGTGTTGATGGATGATTTGGTCTATTTTCGATTCGCCGATGGTGCTAGTCGGCACACTCGGAACCTCGCTTCCACAGCTTGGGTGATCTACTATCCAGCTGGTCAGTTGATGTTGTCAAGGGGCATATGCATTGGTCCTGCATCGAATAATATGGCTGAGTATACTGTCGTCATTAATTTACTATCTGAAGCTATTTCTTATGTAATCGATTCGTTGGTAGTCTATCTTGATTCACAAATGATAGTGTCACAATTGAATAACATCTATCGAGTAAGGCATCCATGTTTATATCACCAATATTTAAGAGTGAGGGTGTTGCAAAGATCATTTACTTACATTAATTAGTTGCACATTCCAAGATCTCATAATTGGTTAGCAGATTCTATTGCTAATCAAGCTTTAGACTGTCACCATGGAAAATTTTAGGGGCTAAGGTTCACCCAATGTGCTAATTTTCCATGATTTTTCCACAAAAAGATTCACCAATTTCCAATTTTTATAAAAGATGGTTCGCCCAAATTTTAGAATATAAAATTATTCTACCATAAAAATCACCAACATTATATAGAGACTATATATAAAATCATTATAAATTTGAATAATTTTGCAAATATATAAATAAAATTTTTATAGTTGCATATTAGGGATTAGTGAGATTCGCCAATGTTTTTAAACTTCAAGAAAATTTTCCATCCTTAAAATTTTCCTTGACTGGCACATCATTCATTCATCACAATAAAATCAAGCATAAAAAATTCGAAACTGTATATATATATATATAATAAAACATCCCAAATGTACATAAGTGTGTCCAAAATAATATACAAAAATTGGGACTCAAATGCCCATAATCATGTCCAGTACATCTAATACCTCGGCTCACGATGAGTGGCTAAGTAGGTGACCACTGCTTTGGCCACACGCCTAAGAGTTCGAACCCTATAACGTGGCATTCCAACCACATGATATCCTCTACAACCTCCATCGGTACTCGGTGAGTTAATCTCACCAAGTGTCACTGAACTATTTGTAGGAGTCACTCTATAACATCAACTGCCTCTTCGGCACCTCGACCGAGATTTCCATGCCGTGGGAATCCATATGGTCGTACTGGCCCAATATCTGGAATATGATCATTACATTAGTCATTTGAATCCCATCAAAAATATTTTTCAAGTTCATTTTCATATTTGAAAAATCATAAAAATCATAAAATAAAAAACATTTGTTACCTATATCACCCCATGTCGCAGCTGGTGGTAGTGCTATATCAAGATCTCCTTACAAGTCCAAGCCAACAAAAGGGTAATCATCCACTGTGATGATTTCTTGCTACCACTAGGAGAAGAAATCATCGTTAAAAGTTGTCTATGGTATGTCCCCAAATCCTATTTGTTTCATCAAATTAGCCCACCTACCCATCCGTGGATCTCGCAGGCTACTGATTGGAATTGGTACTCTAGGGCATAACGCTGGGACCCTCTCAAAAAAGAAGGAACACAGAATGGTCCCATACCCAAAGCTTTTGGTCTGGCCCTTTTTGATAGATGATAGTTGGCTCTTCAAGTTGGTGAGAAGAGGAGTACACCAATCAAATACTGTGGTGAGATGGTTTATTGTCAAGCTCATGACAAGCCATGAAGCTTGGTGTAAGGAAGCTAATCTATTCACTCTGGCTATAGTGAACATGATGATCCTCAATGAAAAACTATCTACATGCTTGATTGGAATTTGGTTTCCAATTTTTCCTGGATGACCCGGGCAATATATATGCACATATTCCTCGATAGAAAGGCTACCTCGTGATCGACCCCTGGAATGTACTACCCTCCCCTCGGGGAAAGGCCTATGATGAAATAGATATCCTCAATCTCTATCCTCAATGGTATTTGATCAATCATGAATGAGTCGTCCTCGACACTCCAGTAGTGAATGAGCATTTCCAGCAAGCGAGTATTTGCCTTTATATTTGGCATTTTGAAAAAAATTAACAAAACACATCCTCTTAAGGAATCCAAGGCTTGTTGATCGTTAATAACCTCATCATCAATAGTGGCATGATCCCTTTCCCTCCAGTTGACTGGCATCCTAAGAAAAAAACAAGTTTGGACTGTTAGTTTTTTGTTTTGAAGTTTAAACGGTGTATACACGGGTCTGTTTCATAGAGAGTCACATCTAGGGCCTATGTATACGGAGGTTGCATATGGCCAACCTGTGTATATGCTGCAACAAAAATTTTGACATAAATTCAATGGTGAAACTTTAATCAAAATTCTTAAAACCAATCATGAATTGATGCAAGACAAGTTTGGGGGTTACCTGGTGATTTTGGGAAGGTTTGAATGGTCGGATTCAGTAAAAGGCAAAGATTGCTTCTTTTTCTCCACTCCTTATGCTCTCAACTCAAACGGTAATAATTGTGAGTCAAAAAACTATTTTATAAGCTTTGAAAATGTCAAAAATTTTCAAAACTTGATTTTGTTTTGTCTCATGTAACTTTTAACTTGGGAGCTTGGAATGTCAAGAATGGTTTGTTTTTCAGGACATTTTGGATTATTTTTTTATAGTTTCGAGTCAGTTCCATGACTGCAGACCCGTCATGGCAGGTATTGTTTTCTCAGTGGCACATAGGTTAGGGAAGCCATTTTTCCATTTCCTTATTCATACTAGGCTCCATTTGTCGATACACTTGCCATAGGGTCGATCCCATCATGTTATGGTTCAAAAACCATCTTTACTGGCTGATTTTTAAGTCATGACATGATGGTAGAGCCATTCTTTTCATGGGCATCGTAGTTAGCACCTCACTGACATTTGTTGCCCATGTTGCTTCAATTTGAGTAGGCTTGGGAGTCCTCTGTAGTCTCGCCATGACTTATGTGATGAAGACTCATACCTCTTTGCTTCTTCGCTTCATTCTGGCCTTATACCCTAGAGGCTCCTTCATGTTGAGTTGTACTACTACATTTCATTTTGACCATTTGCACCTTTTGTCCTAGAGCCAGCTTCACTTGGACTCGTGTTTAAGCCACTTTTTGACCATGTCATTTGCAAAATCAAACTTGCAATCCCTGAGCTTCTGCAACTCGACACCTTATGACCTGTGGAAGGAACACACCTTTGAGTGTCTTTGACCAGTTTTCGCCTCCCTGCATTGAGCATAGGATTGTTCTAATCCCAGGAACTAGATCATCTGCTTCACCGAAACTCGTTCTTTCCACTGTATTATAGAATTCTTTTATTCTTTTTCCAGGTTAAAGAAAATGACAAAAAAAATTATATATTTCAAAAAAAGAGCGGGAACAGGACAATATTTACATTTATTGTTGGCAGCTAGAGTCAATCATGCCTCCCTTGAACAAAGCACTCAAAACAAAGTCTCCTCCATTTGGACAGGATCTAGTTTGACTTAGGTATGCCTTAACCTTGTTATTGAGTCAGTTCTCCTCCGATTAGTTATCTCTTCCAATCATATGGAGAGTTCGTTGACGCCTCCCACATGACGAACTTATACAGAGTCATCATATGCTGCCACATAGTCATCATTGAGTCGTGCTTTTGTTCAAGGGAATTTAGCCTGATTCAGCCTCTTTGCAGTGTCTCTTGACTCATTTTTCTGTCATCCATCCCTGGTTGTCAGTGTCTTGTCTATCATCACATCAGTTATATCGGTTCTTTACTCGTGCCGATTTAAGAAGGTCTCCATTGACTTCTTGCTGGTGGGTCTTGTCCATATCAATGACAACATCTTGGTCTTAGGACAGGCCTAGAGTCGCACCCTGGCCCTATTTTAATTTTTGATAGCTCACCTTGTGCTCAGCATCGATCAGTATCATGGGTCTTTCACTAAGTGGTTTCCCTTATGTTCAACATCAGCTTACATTATCACATATTGGGATTTGTGCAGTACCTTGGTTTCCATTTGACCCTATTGGTGGATACCTCGCCTCTGTGTCAGCTTTCATTATTGGTTGGTTTAGAGGGTTTCTGTCATGTTGTGGTAGAAACGTGCCTTGGTCAGGTTATTACATATTTTTCGTCTGATTCCTTCCACATTATTGGCCTGTGGGTTACACTTGCGCTAGATTGTTGAAGGATGCCTTAATTCCTTCCTTCTAGTAGATATTTCCCCATCGACTACGACTCATTGCTCTGGGGCAAAGGTCTAGAGTCCATTTGGTAGTACCTTGGGGTTTGCAGTCATTAGTGGCAGATCCTTCGCTATCGACAGTGGGAAACCATCATTGTCTCCTGATCGATAGATTCTTCTAGATGTTCAACTTCAGATCATTTATTCACACTTGTTAGAATGTATAGGGGTACCTTGACTCTTATTATCATCATTGGTGAGTAGTCTTGTGTTTGTTAACAGTATACATCAATGATTAGTAATGAAATGATTTCTCACATGGTCAAATTCAGCTCATTCATTCCCATTGTGTAGAAACATACCACAGTGGTTGGTGAAGACCTTGGGTTGCATCAGCATTCATTGGTTCACTTGACAGTTTCTCCTATTGGTTCTAGTTGATACCACTCCACCTTATATGTTGCAGTCATTCATGGCGACATTCTATATGTTGGCACCGAAGTTTGCAGTGTAGTACCATCTTATTCCATCATGTTCATTTGGTACTTTTGGGATCAGTCTTTGATATCAATGATCAGCTTCATCCTTTAGCATCATTGACATTTTTATATGTGATATTTAGACATGTACTTGTTCAATCACGATTAGATGATCCATTATGTATTTCCAGTCTTCTATACTTGTATACTTAGTGGATCCACTTGTACTTGATATGTGGACATGTTTTACTTTCTCTAAGCATGGGTATGCATGCCTCAGATAGTATTTCTTTCTGATCTCCTTTTGTGGCTTGGTAGGCTGCAATCTGGTGAAGTCCTTCTCAGTTTTTGACAGGTTTCCTTTCCATGTACTTAATAAATTTCAACCATCATGTACCCCTTCTAACCTCATATATTAGGGGGCATTTGTTATAGCTCAAAATCTCACCCTTGATATTTGTGATGCTTCAGTTATGGCTTAGCACAACCCCACCTTCTAGACCTGGTCCAAATACTTAAAAAACAATGTTTTACTCGCTATACACGACATTGCCCTGAGCTAAATGCGTGTGTACGTGGGTCAGTGTATACCCAACCCGCGTATATGTCTTAAAAAACCATAAAAAATTAAATCTTCTTAATTTTGGGTGGAGATCATGGGTTTTACCTGTTGATTACCTATTAGTGCCTGTGGCCCAACTGTTCCCAACAAATTCCCAACTAAAAAAATACCTTCGGAGAAGTATAAAATGGTTCCAATCGGAAGGCCTAAACGAGGAGAGAATAAAGAGAAAATTACTCTGCTGAGATTATCCTTGATGAGGTCTGAAGATCCTTGTGCTTCCAGAACACTCCACATTACAAGAAACCCTTGTTTCCTTGAACTTTGACCTCATTTCACTAGTTGAGATATCTTTCTATGAGTCATGGAAGGAGCCTTTTGAAGACTTAGGATTGGACAGTTCTGCTTGGAGCCAGTGAGAGGAAGATCCAGGTTATATCATTCCCTGCTTCATTTTAGTTATCTGCAATAAGGAAACATTTGTCTTGTTCCCAAAATCAATCTTCTTCATGCATATGATGTTAATGTTATGGTTTACGTATTAATAATTGTTTCAATTGTACAACTAACTACCTTTCAATATGTTATGAAGTTTATTTCTATATGATACTTGGTCCATACATTGCTATGCTTCTTTGAATTGGTTGTTTTGCAGGTTCAAGGATGGAAAGGAACTCCAAGAGGGTTTGGACCCTGGTTGGATCTACCCGAATGAAGGACGCCCAGGTGCACCTCTCTTCGTGTAGTTTTATTATTTAAGTATCATGGCTATGTGGAACGCTTTTTTTTTACTATAGAGAACCCTCGCTCTGCTAGGGTGTTGACCCAAAACCCTAGGGGACTTTGTCCCTCAACAAAATTATGTTGAGTCTCTCCTTTAAATCAACCATTTCATGGTTAAATTCCTCCCTACTAATTCTTCTCGCCATAGCGCTTTCCTTGGCATCCTTCTTTCTCTTTTGTTGCCTTGCACTTACACATTCCTACTTACCAGTAATGGTGATTTTCTCCTCCCTCTATATGAGCTTCTCCTTGTTCATTCTAAGCTACCAACCAACCTCCACAAGGCACCTCAGCAAGCATTTTCCTCTAGGACTTGGTCCTATGGTACCACAATCCTCCTCATATGGTACTTTTTGAGCCTCCCCTCTCTCTTGGCTATTTCCCCTTTTCTCACCTCTCTTGGCTATTTCATCCTTTTCTCACCTCTCGTGGAAATTTTACCCAAAATTGTAGTTGTGGAACTCTCTTAGATAGCTTCTACCCAACTTTAGCTTGTAGTGTTCATCCTCTCTTTCCCAACTATAGTTTGAATATCACTTTCTTTAAGCAGCCTCTTTGCTGCAAGTCCTTTGCCATATTCCTATGCCTTTTCATACTATGATCTACAGCTCCTTATGACCAACGATTTTGTAAGGTCCTCCCCCCTCTAAGATCAGTGTATCTCATATTTTGTCACATGTTATAATTGGTTGTGATTCCTTTCTTATTTCCTTCCAACTCTCTTCCTTTCTAGAACCTTCTATGCTTTGTTCTGAGCCTTAAGCTTGACCACTTTCATTTTCCATCACTGTCATTATTTGTCCTATTTACACAAAACTTCCTCCGTCTCTTTCGCAAATAACTTCCTTTGGTCTTTCTCAAACTTTCATATATTTCTACCTTTGAGTTCGAGACACTTCCTTTCTCTTTCCTTGCACCAACTCCTATGTTTTGGTTACCTTGCATGCTACTCAACCTTCTACAATGAACTCTGGTCTTCAACGATTCTTGTTCAAATCGATGTTAAGATTTGAGTTCTGATTCCACTAGACATAGCAGAAGTGGATAGTTGTTTGAATTTTAATACTCACCTCCAAGAAAAATATAAGCAACCCCCATCAAACACAAAATTTAAACATGGTAGTGGGAGACCCTTTGGGATTTTTATATCCAATTAAATAGATTTGATCCAACTATGATTAAATTCCTGTGCAAGTAATTTTTTTTTCTTTGGCTCAATGAATAGTTATTTAAGGGTTAGATTTTTTTTTACACTCGTCAAAAGTATGTGAAGTCTTGGTTATGCTGACCGAGGTTAGACCTGACTAGCCGACTTCAAATTTGTTGGCTAATCCCACACTTGGTCGGGCCGAGGCTTTAGATGAGATTAGGGGTCAGTCTTATTCCCCTTTTTTTAATGTAACTACCCAACTTAGTTCGGGTCTCGGCTTCACCATAGGTTTACTTTACAAATACATGGAGGTTGACTGGTAGACTACTAGACCTAAGCGACTTTTATATATTATTCACCTAATGATAAACACCTTGTTTACAAAGTTATTTGGAACAATGCTAGAAAATAAAATCAGCAAGTGGGTAGAAGAAAGAGATAAGCATGTTAAAGGGAAAGTAGGTTTTAGACCTAAACATTCCACAGTTGATCATTGTATAAATTTAAGGCACATCATTGATAAAAGTTTGGGAGAAAAAGGAAGAAGACTTTTGTTGCTTTGTTGATTTCACAAAAGCATTTGAAATGGTTCTTAGGGATAAGTTGTGGCACAAAATGGAGGAGCTTGGGGTTCGTAACCATTTGAGAGCAGTTGTGCATAGGCTGTATGAAGAGGTGAAATTCTAAATCAGAAATTCAGCAAGCATTTTTGAAAGTTTTAGAATTGATATTGGGGTCAAGCAAGGTTTCCCATTGTCTCCTACTCTTTTTGGTTGATATATTGACAGACTTGAGGAGCGGTTAAATTTGAAAGGGGGTGATCGTATCCATTTGGGAAAGTTTGTTAAGGCTTTTTTATATGCAGATGACATTATTCTGATTGCTAAATCTTATCTTAGTTTGAGAGATCCCTTACTATCCCTTGAGCATTTTTGTAAAAGTTTGGGGATGCAAGTTAGTATTAGAAAAATGAAAGTAGTGGTTTTCTCTAAAAAACATAGCCAACATGAGTTCTACTTTGAAAGCAACATTCTCGAAGAATATGTGGATTGTAATATGTGGGAATTGACTTCAACAAAAATCTAAGTTGGGATGGTTGTAGAAAGAGAAGAATTTTTTAGGGATGGAAATAATTTTATGGTTTTCAAAATAGGTGTAGAGAGGTAGAGTTATGGGACTGGAAAACCACTCAAACTCCTTTTGGGCTTCTAGTGATTATGGTGATTCTCTATGGTTGTGAATTGTGGGCCAACAATACATCTGACATGTAGTGGAAACAAAATCAGAAAATTTTGAAGTGTTTGATTACAAACAAATTCAAAATTAAAAGTGCAATTCCTTATGCTATCTTGTTAAGTGAAACGAGTGCTGCTATGGAAGAGGGAAGATGTCCTAAGGTTGTCTTTAATTACATAGTGTGCAAAAGAAAGAATACTTGGATGTAAAAAAAATAACAAATGGTTTAGTAAATGGGGTATTTTCTTGAACACATATCCCATAAACAATAAAGAGATCAAATATTCTGTTATGGATAAGTTCGACAAGCATATTTGGGATAAGGAGCTAAGGACAAAGAAAAATTACTCTATTGAAGTGTTTAATCTCACTCATAATGATCAACAAAAAGTGTACATAGAGGCCAATATTTCTTGGAGAGCCAAAATTCTTATTTCTCAGTTAAGGACTAATTCTCATCAACTCTATTGTGAAATAGGGCATTGGAAAAGGCCAAAATAAATGTGGGAGGAAATACTATGTATTTTTTGTTCTTCCAAAGAAGTGGGAACTGAAAATCATTTCATTTTTAAATGTGAAGCGTTCAAAGACAATAGAGAAAGTTATGCAGAGATTCTAGCAGCTAGCTCTTGGGATAATCCATTCAGTGAGGGGTTTGTCAAGAGGCTGGGAGCATTTTTTGTGAGGCTTCACAGGAAAAGGGTCAAATACATCAACTAGATGAAGAACAAATTTGTCCCATAGGGTATCTTTAGCCTCGAGGATGTTAAAATAATTTTCTTTCTTTCTTTCTTTTCCTAGACTAAATCCCACGAGGCATAAAACTTCACTTGCATTTCTTTGGGACACTTCCACATAGTGCTCACAAATTCTCAGTCATCCAACTTTCTCCAGTTCTCCTGTGGTTTTGAATTAATCCATAGATGTCAACTGAGCTATCGACCTACACGTCCATGCCTTGAACTATGTTCTCCTCCTTGGTTATTGAATCAACACCCATTTTTGAGCTAATTTTTATGGGTTCACTAAAAACCATTCATTGAAAAAAAAATGTGCCTAAATCAATGAGACTTAGTGCAAGGACACTTGCTGAGTTTCACAAACATCAATCCATATATTTAGACAAGGGAACTATAACCGCAATGCATGGATTTGAAAACTTTTTACTGCAGAGTTCTCATGACCCTCACGAATGGATATTTCCCTTAAGTCCACTCTCACTCTCTTAATTACTCATAGAGGGAACATTCATCCCATCTTACACAACCATCCACACATTGAGACAAACATAAATAAATTGCAATGATTCAAAATTCAGATTCATGAACTTAGAGAAATATATTTACAACGCACATTTACAAATGACTTACTATCGATTCTTCTCATGGACTGTTCCTCCTATCTTATTTCCACAAATGATTCTACCTTTCTCCTCTCAACTAACAACAACATCTCTACTTCTACATAACACACATATATACATACACATTTACATGAGATATTTTGTAACAACCCAAGAGATATTTTTTTGCGAGTAAGGCCTCCCGAATGTCATGCTTATCTTGTTCTAGAATCTACCATAACAAACAAAATTATAGTTGTCACATAAGGACACATAAGCTGGATTAACCTATTTACACATGTCCCTACTCTAACTCCCTAGCAGCTTGAATACAACTAGTTACAATTAGAAAGGCCCATTTGGCCTAACTCTTCAAGCAAACCAACCACCCATAACCTTGAATCAAGGCACTTGACTCTACTCTAATATTTTACAAATACAAGGGAAATAGGCTATCCCTCAGAAATTTACATGGTCATTTCTTCAATCTAAGGAAAATGAATTTCTAGAGGATGATGCCCTTGCATCATCACATTATAATTTCCATTTTGTTTATCAACATCTATTTATGGATGATTGTGGTCGACCATGATGCCCATGGTGCCTATGGTTCACTACAAGGCCCATTTTAACTATGATGTTCCCATCAAATATGCTTGAACATGATCCTCATGTTGGCTATTGTTGACTATGGTTTATCATATTCATTATGAAACATAATTTTTTGTCTAATTGAGACGTCGTTTGTTGTTTGTCACATTGGATCATTGTTTTTTTGTTTCACATTGCAATATCATTTGTTGTTTATCACACTGTGATGTGTTTGTCGTTCATGACATTGTGGCATCATTTGTTGTTTCTGAGATTGTGAGGTCATTTGTCATCAATGTGACATTTGTTTCTTGTTAGTTACAATACTACAATGATTTTGTAGATCACATTAAAATTTAGGTAATATTTATCATGTTGCAAGATTCATGTATATTTTGAACATTGCAAAAATAATGATTTGGCCAATTTTTTTTTAAAACATTTCCATTAATATTTCTGTTTTAGTAAGAAAATAATGTCAGGTAAATTAAAACTTTATATTATATTCATCACATACCTATCTAAAATGACTATATAGACTTAAAAAATATAAAATATAAATATATTTCATTGTACACTATATATAAAGTGATATATAATCTAATAAAAATTAAACCTAAACATATATAAGTATGTAAATATATATGTGTGGAGTAATATAATTAGCAATAAACATAGTGGGAAGCCTTTGCGTATCCAGATGCTCGTAAGTTCAATCCGCGGAAATATTTCACCAAATTACCAAAATTGTAACTGAATACTCAACACACAATATTCATCCTATAAGAAGTTGAAGTAACTATACTTTTCCTCCTTGAAGTTGAAGTAACTATACTGTGAACGTTAAAAGATTATAATTATTCAGAGATCATTAACGTTCTTTCGATTACATTCATAGGTTGTGGTCAGATCAAATTGCTTCTCGAATGATTATATTCATATTGATGAATAGTAATTGTCTTAGGCGTATACTGTTGATATTGATATTAAGTGTTTTAGGTATATACCTATAGAGTGTTTATCAATATTTTGATAACCAATATTTACATTCGGATGAAAATTGGATCACCCTATTAAATATTTTGAATACTCACAATCTCGCACTTAATATATTAAAAATTTTCAATAATAATTTCACCTAAATTCTCACAATCTTATGACAGTAATTATATATTAAATTGTTATAGTATTCAACACCTTTCAATGTATAAATCTGTCCCGAATATAAACAGAAAAACAACGTAATCCAGAGGTCCAGGGCCTGATAAATATTATCAATGTCTTTGTCAAACAGAGACGTTGTCTTAGAGGCTATCCATATTATGTTGTGTTAATAGGTAATTTGGTTTAGCGATTTTCAGCGTGAAGAGATTAGTTTGGCGATTGTCAGCGAGAAGAGATTTTCATAAATCATTTATTTATAAAAATAAAAATATATAAAATAAAATGATATTAATATTTTGTTTTAAAAATGCCACAAAATTTCTCCCGTCAGCAAAGACTACAAGCTTAATTTTACTAGAGATAAAAGTAAGTTCTAATAAAACACAAATGAAACAATTATAATAGTGTTATAATAATATTATACCCGAATGCAAGTGAGAAAAATAATGCAATAAATAATTTAGATTTATGAAATTTTATTTAATTATATACAAGTACAATTATATTAATAAATGTGATTTATATACATTGATAAGTGTATATCAATCAGATACAAAATCACAATAGTAAATGCTGTTGTTATACACAAATATGCATCAATAATATGAATTTAATATCAATATAATATTGATATTAATAAATTATAATTATAATAATTATTATTATAATATAAAAAATATATTATTAGCATATTATAATAATATTTTTGACATTATCAATAATATAATAAATTTAAAGGATTAATATTATAAATCCAAGGGATTATTAATTTATAAACCAAAAAGATTAATAACCAAAAGGTTTAATATTAAAATTAGATGGATTAATAAACTAAGGACATTAATCTTATAAAGCCAAAATATTATTAATACTATAAACATAAGGGATTAAAGTTAAACCCTAGGATTAATATTAAACCCTTATATTATAAACATAAGGGATTAATACTAAAGCCTAGGATTAATATTATAAACTTTAAGATTAATATATCAAACCTAGGATTAATATTATAAACCTTAAGATTATAAAACCCGTTATATTATTATACATATTAGGGATTAGTATTATAAACCTAAGAGATTAATAATATTATAAAATCAAGGTATTAATAAAAAAATGGAACAATATTAAACTCTGCCATTAATATTATAAATCCAAGGGATTAATAATATAATGCAAGGGATTAATATTAAAAACAAGGGTCCATGGCGTCTTGGATAGACAATGATCGAGTGCAATGTTAAAGCACTCCTAAACATTAAGTCATTAGTTCAATTCCCCCTTTTCTTGATGTTATTCTTGGACATGACCATAATGTAACATCACCATTGTAGAACTCACAAGAAAATTATTTATATTAGTAACCTAAGAGATTAATATGACAAACCCAAAGGATTAATATCATAAACACAAGGGATTATTAGTATTATAATCCCAAGAGTTTAATAAACCCAAAAGGATTAAATATATTAAACCCTATGATTAATATTAAACCCTAAGATTAATATTATAAGTGCAAAGGATTAGTAACATTGTGAGAATAATTGTCATATTGATCATTAATATATGCCCTAGAATTAATATTCAACTACCCTATAATTAATATTACAAACCTTAAGGCTAATATTATAAATTATAAACCCAATATTAAACTTTAATATTATATAAGTAGTATTAAAAATCCCTAATATTATAAACCTAATAGTAAACCCTAATTTTCTAATGTAACAATGTGACATTAAATAAATTGCAATGTAATGTAATATTGCAACAGTGATTCTTGTACTCAGACAATATTTTTCAAAATTCAGGGTTGGATGAATTTTTGTACCATTCCAACGTCACAGTATTAAACCCTAATAAAATCTCTAACATTATGAAACCTAATATTATAAACCTTAAGAATAATATTATAAACCTGTTATTAAACCCCACAATTATAAATTATAAAACCATCATTAAGCACTAATATTGGAGACCTAAGGGATTAATATTAAAATCTTGATGGATTAGTATTTTAAACCCAAGGGACTATTAATATTGTAAATCCAAGTGATTAATAAACCTAATGGATATATATTATAAACCCGAGGGATTATTAATAAATCCAAGAGATTAATATTTTAAATCCGAGGGATTAATAATATTTATAAACTTGATTGATTCATAGACACAAGGGATTAATACTAAATCATAAGATTAATATTATAAACCCTAGGATTAATATTAAACCCTAGGAGTATAAACCTTAAGATTAATATTATAAACCCAATATTAAAAATCCTTAATATTATAAACCTAATATTAAACCATTTTTTAATGTAACAATGCGATGTTGAATAAATTGGAATCTAATGTGACATGCGACAATGATTGTGAGAATGCTTGTCTTATTGAGACAATGTTTGGGAGAATGCAACATTGGATATATTTTTTTAGCATTACAATGTAACAGTATTAAACCATAATACAAAACCCTAACATTATAAAACATAATATAATAAATCCTAAAATTAATATTATAAACCCTAATGTTAAACCTCACTATTATAAATTATAAATCCAGTGTTAAACCCTAATATTAAAAGCCCATGAGATTAATTTTAAAAACCCAAGGGATTAATATTGAAAACCTGAGAAATTAATATGATAAAATTGAGGGATAAATATTATAAACCTTTCGGAAAAATGCTATAAATACAATGAAATAATAAACTGAAGGGATTATTAATATTATAAACCCAAGTAATTAATAACCCCAATAGATTAATATAATAAATCGAGTGGATTAATATTAAACCCTAGGATTAATAATAAGCCCTAGGAATATAAACTCTAAGATTAATATGATAAACCCAAGGGATTACAAACATTGTGACAATGATTGTCAAATTGATTAAAATTATAAACCTTGAGATTAATATTCAATCTTAGGATTAATATTATATACACTAAGATTTTTTTTATAAATCATAATATTAAACCCTGATATTATAACTTATTAATCCATTATTAAACCTTAATATTATAAATTCAATATTAAAAAGCCATAATCTTATAAACATAATATTAAACCTCATTTTTATAATGTAATAATGCAATGTTCAATAAACTGCAATGCAATGTAACATTGTGGCAATGATTATCAAATTGATTGTCATCTTGAGACAATGTTTGTCACAATGCAATGTTGAATAGAATTTTTGTACCATTCCAACGTCACAATATTAAACTCTAATATAAAATCCTAACATTATAAAACCAAATATAATAAACCCTAAGATTAATATTATATAACCAAACATTGAACCTCACTATTATAAATTATAAACCCATTATTAAACTCTAATATTATAAACCATAATATTAAACCCCAATTTTTTGATGTCCCAATACAACATTTAATAAAACCACAATGTAATGTGCATTGTGACAATAATTGTGAGATTGATTATCCCATTAAGACAATGTTTGTCAAAATGCGACATTGAATAGATTTGTGTACCATTCTAATTTCACAATATTAAACCCTAATATAAAATCCTATCATTACAAAACTCAATATAATAAACCCTAAGATTATAAACCCTACATTTAATATATTAAACTCCAGGGCTATATACCCTATGATTACCATTATAAAGCCCAGGGTAAATATTGATCATCCTAGCCATTCATTATAAGCCTCCATGGTTAACCATGACCATCCACTATGGTTCACTATAGGTCAGTTACAGATAAACCCTAATTCATGAGGTAATTATGGTTCACCATGGTGATCATGTGGACTATGGTTGGCTATGATGTTGATAATGACAATAGTTGGCCATGTCAACAATAGTAATCCATAGTTAACATGTGTTAATGTATATATTAATTTATAGTTAAAACTTTATAAATGTGTAGATTAATATATCATTAGTATGTCCAGGGAGTTAGGAGCGGGAGGTGTTATCATTCATCCCGATGAACAAAGGGAGACTTAATGTGCCTACGACCTTCAGATCTCTACAAAAAACTAAACAAAATATTTAGCTTTGTGGCAAACATTAGAGTTACCCTTCTCTCGTGGACTTAGTCATGTAATGGTGTTTGGTGATTCCATGATAGTAATTCAAGAGGTGATATGATTAAGAAAATTGGTTTACTTGTGCTAAAATTATTTTTCAGATTATATTAAATATCCTTGACGATTTGTGAGATTACTTACAAGTTTAAACATGGGTTTTTGAAAATTTCTATGTAATTTTTATGTGCAAATTAACATAAACAAATGATTGAACAACAAAAAATGATAGACATTAACATCACCATAAACAATATCATAGCAACACATAATGGAGGAGTTCACCCCTCATGGGCTATGTCTCCTTAGTCCAACTTCCAATTGCTTGGCCCCCTCTATCGTCCTAAAAAATGTGAATACATCAGTTAACACTGCTCAAAATGATCTGAAATTCATTCCAATGGCTCCAAAATGCCCAAAAATACTTATGTAGCCTCTTTATGCTCCTACTTTGGTCATAAACTAAGAAAGTTATGGCCTTTCCAAATATTGTACTAATCACACTGCAAATTCCCCAAAATCTGGCATCATCCTAGAATTTCACCCCCAAAATGCACTAATAGCGAAATAAATTCACCGAAAACGGGGCGAAATTGTCAGACAATCAAAATACCCACTAACTCTTAAGTTCTGAACTTTTTGGCCACTTGGGGGGGCCATGTGCTCGAGGCTAATGCCAACAGATTTCCCCCGCCGATCAAGCCCCAAACCCTTGTCTGCGGTGATCACATGAAATATTATGTAACCATTAGTTGGCCCCATGTGGGTTGGCCCATTCCCAAACAAAACGACAACATGCATTTAAATATACACCGTGGTCTATACATATTAAGACACATAGTCATGGAGCATTGGTAACGGCTTGTTATTAGTGTTGGGAGGTTGCAGGTTTGACCCCTGCTCCCTCCGCTCAGACTTCAAACAAAATTTTGGTAGCCTCCCTGGCTGTGATGTGGTAGCCTGCCATTGGGCCACATATCAGCCTATGGTTGGCCACCATTCGAACCAATGAGATTGTGCCAATTGCACCCATAATAAAATGACACTTGTGAGCACCTCATTTATCGAAGGATCTCGTTAACCAAGTCAATGACCACATACCCTGTCGTGTCAGTGCCATGTCAAAAGTACAAACTGCTGACTAGGCTGTTATTTTTTTTTTAATTTGCCTCTTTGGGAAATTGAACAGAGCTCATTTATGGAATCATACATAGTTCGTTTGGCATGAAAAAAGTTGTGTCGAGTTTAGGATGATGCGCACTATGCGGTCATCTAGGTTCCTCACCAATCTGACAACTTTTTAATTTTGAGCTAGGTTTTTTTAGCACTTTATCATTCCTCCATAATGGAAGCCTTTTGGACCCGAGAAGACCACTTTTAGTTGTCTAGTAGGTGAGATTATAATTCCCTCACCCTTCCAATCTTGATCCATTTGGCCTTTGAAGGATTTTTCCCCTGAGCCCCACTCAAAGGTAATCCACATTCCCTCATTTTGAAGACCATATTCTTCTATCAAGAATGATGTATTTCTATAGTTCATCAAGGTATTCAGGATAAAATTCATCAATGGAAGGAATTTGGACATTTTCTCCTCTGTCTTCTATCAAAAGACGCTCATACATTAACAACAACATTAACAACAAAATAAATGTGCATATATGAAGGCAAATCCAACCTTAAGGCATTGTTACCATCTTTTTCAAAATTGTGAATGGACCATATCTAATTGGTTTTAGTTTTTTACCTTCTCCTTGGAGCCTCTCTTCGCTAATGTGAAGCCAACTTCATCATCGACTTGGAACTTGCGATCTACATGATTCTTGTCATGCCTTGCTTCGTACTTGCCTTGGTTCTTTTCAAGTTGTTCTTGAACTCTTTGGTGTACAAATTGGATTTTTTCAATGAACCTTCCTGCTTTATCTATGTCACTACGACCATCAATAGTAACATCTTTCCCAAAAATAAAATCCAAGGAGACTTAGGAAAGTATTCAAAACATGCCTCAAATGGCGATGTTTGAGTTTAAGAGTGCTTGACCTGGTTGTAAGCATGTTGAATATAGTGCAAATGTTCATCCCACAACTTAGGATGCTTGCTGCAATACCCTAAAAGAAGATGTATCATTGTTATGTTCACCACCTCTGTTTGACCAGTTTTTTGCAGATGAAATGTTGTGCTCTTTTTCAATTCGGTGTCCATGAATCCCCACAACCTTGAACAAAAATTTCCAACAAAGCGAGAATATTGATCACTAACAATGGATGTGGGCAATCCAAAATGCACCCATATGTTTTGAAAGAATTACTAAGAAGGTTGTTTAGATGTAACTTTCTTTTGACATGGCATCAAAATACACATTTTTCTGAACCTATCCACAACTACATACAAATAATGATGACCTCTTTTTAACAATGGATGACCTCCTATAAAATCCATAGAAACACTCTCCCATGGTCATGAAGGAACCATAAGTGGTGTGTACAATCCTAACTTCCTATTGCTAGGCTTACTGACTTCGCATAATGAACATCCTTTAATAAAATGTGGCACACTTTCAAGAATACGAGGCCAATAAAAATACCTCCATAGAT
The DNA here is from genome assembly GCA_000404065.3 of Pinus taeda. NCBI lineage: Eukaryota > Viridiplantae > Streptophyta > Pinopsida > Pinales > Pinaceae > Pinus > Pinus taeda. The sequence goes on from APFE030191925.1 coordinate 65,062, forward strand.
GTGCCACCATCTTACTTACACAAAAATGACTAGCAATAAGAGAAGTGTGTGCCTATTTTATGATGATGACTCTTTCTCCTTGTGGAATACAAAGTTTTCCAAGATGGTACAACAATTTATCGTGCAAATGATAATCCAATTCCTCTACTTGGTTACCTTGACTCAAGCTTGCATAAACATCACGAAAGTCATTGTCTAATGAATATTTCTCAATATAACTTTCATGCTAAATAGAACTTTGCTTCAGTAAATTACTTGCACTAATAATAGGCCTAGAAATCATATCAGCAACCTTATTGTAGATAACTTTTTTTATACCTTATTACCAAGTGGAATTGTTGAAGAAAACCCATCCATTGGAACTGCCTTGTTTGCTGCAACTTTGATTGTGATTGCAAGTATTGTAATGGTTGATGATTAGTGTGGATGATTGTTTCCTTACCCATAAAGTAGTGTTTCCAATTTTTCATACTTTGCACCAATGCATACAATTCCTTGTCATATGTAGGACAATTAATCATTGCATCATTTAAAGTTTTCGAATGGAAACAAATAGGTTTACCATGTTGAATGAGGACTGCACCCATGGCATAGTCACTACCATCAGTCTGAATTCAAATGACTGTCTCAAGTTTGGAAGTGCAAGTACCGGAGGTGAAATTATCTTTTCCTTCAATGCATCAAAGTCCTTTTCTTGTTTGCCTTCCCACTGAAATTACTTTTTCACACTTGTCAATGCATGCAAAGGAGCTGTGATAGAAGAAAAGTTAGCCAGGAATTTCCTCCAATATTGGGTTTCTCCCAAAAAACTTCTTACCTCAGTAACTATCTTGGGCATTGGCCAATTCAAAATGACATAAATCTTGGAGGGATGTATTTTCAACTCACCTCCTCCAACAATATGACCCAAGTAAACTAAAGAAGTTTTTCCAAACTCACACTTTGACATCTTTAAATACAGTTGTTCTTTCTTCAAGAAATCAAGTACTTTTCTCACATGCATGACATGTTCATCATGATATTTATTGAAAATTAAGATATCATCTAAGTAGACTATAAAAAACACATCAACAAATGGCCTCAACACATCATTCATCACATGCATGAAGGTAGCAGGAGAATTACATAAACCAAAGAACATAACTATCCAATCAAACAAACCTTGTTTTTCTAAATGTTATCTTCCAAATGTCACCTTCAGCTATTCTAATTTTATGGTAGCCACTCCTTAATTTCAACTTAGCAAAATAATTTGAATCTTTGAGTTGATCAAGTAAATCATTTATTTTAGGAAGTGGGTAATGGTTCTTTACCGTAATCTTGTTCAATGCACGAAATTCCACACATATGTTCCATGTTCCACCCTTCTTTGGCACCAAAACAATAGGTGAACCACATCATGAAGAAGATGGCGTGATGATCCCTTTATCAAACAACTCTTGAATTTGAATTTGAATTTTTTCACTTTCCATCACTGACATCTTGTACATGCCAATGTTAGGAAGAGGACTCTCTTTCTGCAACTGTATCTAATTTTGGATTCCTCTCTTAGGAGACAATCCTTTTGGTTCCTGAAACATCTCATCATATTGGTTAACAGCATCAACAAATTCATATTTCAATATTGAATCATAACCTTTAAGAGCTTCATTATCAACATCACTCTTGGGTTTGATCATTAGAAGCACAATATTTGGCTTGAATTCACTATTCTTTTCATTTGCCCCGCATTAATAAGTGAAAGATTTAGATTCTTTCTATGAGCTCTCACAATATATTCTACTCCATCTTTGAACAAATGGTATTTTTTTCATGTTTATGGAAGATAGATTTTCTTTCAAATAGATACGGGTTGCCCAAAACTATACCACACATGTCTAATGGCACAACACCAAGCTACACTTCCTCTATCCAATTTGCAGTAATGGAAAATTTCAGTTTACACTTTCTAGTTACCTACAATTGTGCATTGTCACACAACCATATAAGTGGATATGGTTTATGATGTGGAATGGTTCCCAAGTTTAAAATTTTGACATTGCTTTCATAGATAAGATTAGCTTGAGAGCCATTGTGAAAAAGTGCATCAATTTTTCTATGTTTTGAGATCACCCTTATGTGAAATGTTCTATCCTCTTCTTTTCATTTGGAGTTTCATTGTGTGAATTTGAACTACTAGTTCTAGCAATGGATTCTTTTCCTTTCATACCTATAGCTATAATTTTAGTTTCATCACACAAATAGGATCCCAAATCCTGTTGAATGATTACAATTGTCTTTTTTTTCCCTTGTTCTTGAATTTCTTTGGTTTCATTTCGGGATGAAGAATCCATTAATGAGCTTCATCATGACCCTCTTTGGAACAATGCTTGAATGTTAATTTCTCTCCTTCCTTCTTGATATATGAATTTTTATTTCCCTTCCCTTTGAAACCCTTTTCTTTTCCTTTACCCTTAAATGGCTTTTTACTACCCTCTTCTAGAGTTTTTTTCCATCTTGCCTCAAGATGAGTGGCTTGCACACACACCTCATCTAGATTATTGGTATTAAACATTAGGATAGTGTGCTTAAGGTAATTCTTTAAACCCCCTATGTACTTCAGCAATGTGTCTTGTGATTGCATGTCTACACCTAAAATTAAAGAACCTTTTATGCATTCTTGGGTGTAATCTTGTACATTTTGACGTTTAAGTTGTCTAAAGTTCTGCCAATTCATGATGGATTTTTGCATATAGGCTAGATTGTAGAATTTTCTTTTAATTTCAACAATGAAATCAGACAGAGAAATTAAGATCTTACTGTGTTTTTTTTTTATCTCCTCTTATGTCTTTGATTCTTACAATAATAGTGTTGCACCTTCCATCCTCAGGGAAGCTAATTGAATCTTTATGTCATCCTCTTTAAGGTTTTGATTTCTGCAATAGACCTCCAACTAATGAACCCAATTATCAAGCTTTTGTGCACTCAATTGACCATTATACATGGGAATTTCAAGTTTGAGATCAAGTTTTAATAAGGGTGATTTACCAGTTCCTTTTGAGGTATGTTGATGAGTATGAGTAAGGGTTTTCTTAGTCGAGGAGGGTGAAGATGTCTGTGAAGAAGAAGATGAAGAAGATGGTGGAGAGGTTAGAGGTTTACCTCCATTTTCATTACCTCCTCCTCCTGAAGAACTTTCTCCTTTGGTAGGTTTGGATCTTTTCCCCTGCAATTTGGTATTCCTCTCCTTGTAGAGGACATTCACCATCTTTGAAATATCAAGGAAAGCCTTCCTGAATACCTTCTCATCCTCTGTAATTGTAGGCTCTCCTTCATGAGACATGCTCATTGAAGTCTCAACTGCAACTTGAGGAAGCATTGTTGTTTGAGATTGTGCCAACGTTGCCGTTCTTCCCTTTGACCCAATTTCAGGGATGTTAACGAGTTTCCCTTCTCCTCTTTTGAGTTTTAACCTTGTAAGAATGGTATAACCTTGCAAAATAATTAAATCCTTCTTGCACAAATAAAACCAAGAGCCTTGATATGAAACTTGATCTTATTAAGAAAATCAATTTCGTTGTGCTAAAATTCCTTTCTGGATTATATTAAATATGCTTGATGATTTTTGAGATTGCTTGCAAGTTTAAACATGAGTTTTTGAATGCTTTTATGTAATTGTTATGTGAAAATTAACATAAACAAATGACTTAACAACAACAAATGACATACATTAACATCACCATAAATAATATCATAGCAACACATGATGAATGAGTTCACCCATCCTGGGCTACGTCTCCTTCGTCCAACTTCTAATGGTTTGATCCTCTCTATTATGCTAAAAAATGTGAATACATCAGTATAAATTTCTTAAAATGCTCTGAAACATGTTCCAATGGCTCCAGAATGCCCAAAAATGCAAATGTAACCTCTTTCTACTCCTGATTTGGTCAAAAACTGAAAAAGTTATAGTCTTTCCCAATATTCTGCTAATCGCACCGCAAATTCCCCAAAATCTAGCATCATCCTATAATTTCTTCCCCAAAATGCGCTAACAGAGTGACAATTTTGCTGAAAACCTTGCGAAATTATTGGACAGTTAAAATGCCTGTTAACGCTTAATTACCGAAATTCGTGGCCATGTGGGGGAACCACATGCTCGGGCCTAAGGCCAATTACCCACCCTCGCCAACGAGTTCCCCACTCCTCCTCCACGTTGATCACATGTGTAGTTATGTAACTGTGGTCTAGTCCCACACACGCTGATCCATTCCCAAACAACGCGACAACATGTATTTAAGTATACAAAACGATCTATACATATTAAGACATGTGGTCATGGCGCACTGGTAAGGAATTGCTATTAGTGTTGGGAGGTCATAGGTTAGACCTTTGTTGCCTCCGCGTGGACTTCAAACAAAATTTTGGTGGCCTCTCGGGCTGCCATGTGGCAGCCTTCGCCTCGGCGATGTGTCAGCGCATAAATGGCCACCAATCAAACCAGTGAGATTGCACCATTTGCACCCATAATAAAATGACAGTTGTCAGGACCTCATTCACTGAAGGAGCCCATTAACCAAGTCAATGATCACATACCCTACCGAGTAAGTGCCACATCAACAGTACGGACTGCTAACTCGGCTTTTTTTTTTAAATTTCCATGTTTGCGAAAGTGAATAGAACTCATTTCTAGATTCATATAGAAACCGTTTTATGCGAAATGAGGTGCAACGGATTTAGGATGACGAGAAATACATGGTTGTCTAGTCTCCACATCAATCTAACAACTTTGATTTTTGAGTTTTTTTTTTCCCTTTGAGCACGTATTCAAGAGTTGAATGAGATTAAATATAGAGAAGATTCATCTTCCATTTCTATTCTGCAATGAATCAAATTATTATTGAACTATATTGATTTGAATGAGCTTTACCATATTAAAAGAAATTGCAATATGGTGGTTGACTCATTGGCCAATCAAGGAGTAAAACTTGGCCAATGAGTAAAACTAGAATAAAGAGTTATAAAGATGGATGAAAGATCACATTTTAGAGCAATACTATGAAGATCACATTTAAATTTCGGCTTAGGGAAATTATAAATATCAAATCCACTATGAATAGTTAGATATCTTCGTATGATCCAAACATGAATTAAAATGAGAAAAGATTAATTTCTCTTACATGGTAATGACTACGGTATATCATGTAAGAGTGTGCATTAATAGACACCTACGCAGTGATCGTCCGAAGGCATCAGGCACATGATAGATGGATTAGAATTGATCCTGGTAATAAATCAGTTCGAATGTGGGAAACATTCGATCCTACAACTATGATGCAGTCTACATGTGTGAACTCGCTAGTATTTTTGGATTTAGTTTTAGAGTGAAATCACCATAATGGTTTTCGAATTCGGTGGTAGATGGGTACCTGCGAACTAAGGTGGTAACAAAGATGATTGTCGAGACTTCACATCACGTAAGGTTGGCTCATTGGCATATATAAAGCACCAACTTACATATGGAAAACTAGAATCTGAGATAGGCACCATCCTCTGTCAAATTTGGCATCAGGTTTGACAAATGTTTGATAATATGAAGCATTACATTCGAAATGCAACGGAAGAGCTTAGTAATTTTCTTTTTCGGTTGGCGGGTGCCCTGAGATGTTTTAGTGAATCGATCTCTCAGCACCCAAAGATGATTTTGTTAGAATCTTAGGCCTAGTGTAAGATTGTAACGCAATGAATGGACATCCTCGAGGTTAAAATTGACTCTTTCCCCTTGCTAATGAAGTTTTGAGTTTTTGAATGGAAAACTTAGCACAAGAAGACGGCCTTGGTGATGAGGAGGCTTTTCCTAGAGATGTTGAGGACATTTTGGAGCTGCATGAGAGTTTTGAGCCGCTTGAGGACAATATCCTTGGCTCTACTAATAGATAAGACACAATCTCTCTCCAACTCGAACTCGAATATGAGGGTGCCCAGGTTGCCACGAACATGGAGGATATGTAGTGCCTTGCGTTGTGGTTATTTTTTATTTTTATTTTTTTTCCCTATGTTATGTAAATATTTCATGCTTCTAGGAGTCGTTTGGTAAATTTAAGGAGAACATAAGTTTAGAATAGATACAAGTAGTTGAGGAGTTAATTGTGCCAACTTTACATTTCAGTTGGTCTAATGGATAAGAGCTTGTGTTTCTTCCTACGAGGTCATAGGTTCAAAACCAAAGGGGGTTAGAGTATGTATGTCTTCGTAGACTTAGTAGTGAAATCACTGCATGGAGGTGGGTCCCTTGTCCTTTAAACAAGTGGGTCTCATACACCAATTTGAAATATGGCTTGGTCATGACCTTAAAATTGGATGATAATAATATAATAATAATAATATAGAATTTTTTTTCCATATGATGTATAAAGGTTCTCGATTTCAACCCAAATATTTAAATACAATATATAACCGTTCATTAAATGTGTCTGTGTCATTAATGTTTATACTAAAATGTTATTAGTGCTATTGAAAGTTTTTAATAATTTTAATAATTTTATATTAATGAGTTAATACTGTTGGTTATATTATATATATATATATAGTAGATAGATATGATATCAATTTCATAATTAAATATTAATATATTAATTATCTATTAAGTAGTATTATATGGATAAATTAATTATTAATAAAATTAATATTTTAATTAAAATACCTATATATTAATGTTTTGATTAATATATTAATATATCAATTAATAAACTTTATAAACCTAAGGTTTAATATTATAAATCTTTAGATTATAAATCTTAGGATTAATGTTTATAAACCCTATGACTTAATATTGAACCATAAAATTAATCTTATAAATTTTAGGATTATAATTCTCAAATTTATATTATAATTCCTAAAAATAATATTATAAACCCAAAATTAATATTAAATTCTATTGTTATCTCCTCTTAACTTGTTAAATGGTTCATTCTTTACCAATAAATAAATAAACAAAATAAATAAATAAATATAAATAAAAACTGATCAAACCATGAGCTAAAACGTTACATCAAACCAATCAACGGGTTCTTGGAATTTTCTACCATATGTCTTCAAAATAAAAACAACAATTTTACTCTAGTTATAATTATATTATTACAAGTCAATTCATAATACTATTAACGACATTTAAACAAAATTACAAATACGTCATTGGCATTTCTATAAGTTAATTCAAAATACCCGAAACAACAATTTTTCTTCTAATTGGAAAGCTTAAGGAAATTCCTGTATTGAAGTCTCAACTATTTGTTAACACTATTTCTAAGGGTGTGTACTTCAAAACGACAGAAATTGACTTATGTTCGATCAATGTAACCTTTGCATTATAATACAATCGAACTAATCCAACCATATAAAACAAGAACGGCAGGAAGCGATAGTCCCTGCCAGGTCTGAAGTATTAAAGGACTCCATGCTAACAATAATTTCCATAAAAAAAATGCTAACAAGTGATTTATGAAAGGGAACCGGTTTTTTAAATGCTAACAAGTGATTTATGAAGGGGGGCCTGTATGTCACCTAAACTGATTAGTGAGCTTACTTTCTGAGTTGATTAGTGAGGAAACTTTCTGAACTGATTAGTGAGCTTACTTTATCATTTGATTAGTGATTCGTGAGCTTAAGATAAATATTTTATCTTCAACCTGAACTACCTTAGACGCTCTTCAGGACTGGAGTAATAATTTCTATTGAAAAGCCACATTTCTCAACCGTTGGTTTGCTTCTTGGTTTGTGTTTGTGAATGGCTTGAGCAACATTGATCGATATTTCATGGGCATACTTCATATGTATGAACAAAAGTTCAACTTAGCTACATAGATAAATATTTTGGCTTCAAGCTGAACTATGTAGGGAAATACACATACTTCCTGCTTAATATAGGTAAATACACATACTTAACATTTGAACACTACTAGTATGAAAATGTAAATCCAAGGCTTTAGAATCAACAACTTATAAAAAACATATTTATTGTAATTACCATAGTATTACTAACACATGGGAGCCTATCATGTAAAGTAATGGTAATTTATAACCCATGTTTGGTTACTTAGATGTTTTAACATTTTACCAACCTTTATTAGTAAGAGCATGTGCTAAATAAAGCTAAGTTTTAGGTTTAGTGCTTTTGGTTTTCATTCGAAGGAAGGAAGAAGAGTAGTTTCAACATCCGACCATGCTAGTTTTTTCCTTTCCTCCTAAATATAATGGGACTGTACCTTTATCCTCCTCCATCCAATTCAAAACCACTCAACCCATCTAGGAAGGGTTTCAGATCATGTGTTAGGCCAACAATGAAAGAAAGAGATTCAAAAGTTTTAATTGAACATGAATGGTTGTTAATATAAATCTTAGAAATTTTCTTTGGAGCAAAATAAGATTAGGAAACAATGGATAAAATGGTCAATAAACAATGAATCTTTTTTAATCCATCCTGTGATAAATGATTTGGCTTCCACATAAAATAAGCTGGAAAGGCTCTAAACTAGTTCATCTACTTCACCACATGAACATGTACCACAACAAACTTCTGCATTCTTGACATCATATAATAATATAATATGAATTTTAAAATATCATTTCATATAGTTTGAGGTGCAATGAAAGGTTTCGGAATTTCTCATACTACTAAAATCTTAAATCTAAAATCCTGAAACTTGTTTTCTTATTGATTTATGCCGTGAATTAAAATCTAGAATTTGATTAAAAACAAACTCTTAGTAAAAAAATATATGAAAGGAAAAAAATAAATAGCATGGGCCAACTAAGGATAAAGTTCAATTGGAAATAATTTAGACATTGAAAACACATATTAAAAAAGGACTTATGCGGCAACAAATATGATGAAGTCAAAGAAAAACAAGGTCTCTTCCTGAACTTGATTTAATACATGCTTAAGAGAAGACAAGGAGCATTGGCGAAAAGGGAGGGTGAAAGGAACTAAAAAGCACAAAGGAAAAGTGTAAAAAGAGGTATACAGTAAATTTATAAGGATCCACCCCCAGAAAAGAGGTGAATGCAACCAAAATGAAGAAACAAAGTCAGTGTTCCAATGCATATTCTTCTGCTTGCTTGTGTAATCAATTGCAAATCAATCAAATCACTTTGCCTAGGAAAGAGAAAGAGAGATGTATATATATGTGGGGTAGAGCTGCAGTATGCATGCTATTCTCATTCCTTGTGTGACCTCTTGTAGATCAATCAAACCACTTTGCACATATTAATAAAATAATGTAACAGGTCGCTATAAATCTATAGTTGAACACTATAAATATACTCTAATCATAACCCTCCATCCTCCTGTCCAGTCCTAATACACTCTGATACTGTAAATGAAGGTGCAGGCGGTTGTAAGAGGATTATATTTAAAACAAAACATGAAAGAAATATGAACATCTTATTCAGTTGTAATTTTAATGAATCACAAGCACAATGGAAGATGAAAATGCTAGGAAAGTAGGCCAGCTAGCCAAAACTTAGAATCCTATAACAAAATAGAAAACTACACAGGGCCACTAGTATACAACATACATAAACAGAGATTGACCCTCCAACAAGGAAATATTAATCAACAAGCATAAACATATGAAGGTATTATCTAATATATAAGCAATTGAATGAAACCTTCAAAGTCTCATCGATATTCTACGATCTTGATGCAGATAGAGATGATCTGAGTGCATCCATATTATCCCATCATAAGTCCATCTTCATCTCATATTTCTACTTTGAATGGATGATGTGTACATTAGATATCTTCCATTCATATATTACATAACAATAAATAATAACACGCAATTTAGGTGAGTGGGTTGGACAACTCAATTTAAGCAACCAATATCAAAGTGAAGATTTCTACGAAGTCATGTGTTTAAGTTAGTAAATCCCCTCTTCATTATGAGTACATGTTGTACTCTGGCGGCTACAAAATCTACCCATGGTGCCATTCAAGGAACCCTAGATATTATTGTGACAAGCGCAAATTTCCAAGACCATTTTTCATTAAAAAAATAGTAGCGACACAATTTCCTCTAGATATTATAACTTGTTGTGCTTTCAAGTAGCAAATTATTCTATGAAATGATATGAAATTACTAAGAATGAGATTATACCCTACCATGTAAGTTAAACATACATACATATTCTCTTTGTCTACAACATTCATAATTCTCCTTTTTAAACATTACCAAATCATGCTCTGAGCCTCTTCATCTACAAATACTATTAATGGAATCCTTGAGCATTCTCTGCAAAATTCTCCTTTTTATAGCATTAGCAACTCATGCACTAAGCCTCCTAATCTAAAAATACTATTAATGGAAGCCCTTAGAGTTCTCTACAAAAATGACATAAGAGAACTCCGTCATAAGAAATAACAAAGAAAGGAATTACTAAATACATATACAAACCAATATTAAGAGAAGTTGTAATTTAAGAACCTCACAAACTAACAATCACAACATACAGAAGGGACTGTGATAGATATAATCCTTCTGTGATAGATATAAGATAGGAAAAGAGTGACAGAGACAAAATATACACGTGGCAAATTAACCCAACATAAAGAAAAATGTGGTGGCTAAATCACCATATCATGTTCATGCCACAACCTGCAATACAAAAACCTGGTTATAGTGTCAATGTAGAGGTAATTACAAAGCAAAAAAAATGCAGCGAATGATATTCCTTATCTATTGTTTTGAAATATGAAGGCCAACTAATTAGCCACCTCCGAGTTTCGCATGTCAGAACGAGAATACAAATGATTCATATGAGACTTCCATGATAGTATGGATGGGATTTGGTTTGTCCTTTGATAGTGGCTATAGGGCCAAAAAAAGCAAGGGTTAAGCCTTCGAAAGTGACCATTAGGTTAGCATAGAGCCATAAAAAACCAACTTACTGTGATATATTTTTAATCATGGCATATTCAATAAAATGAAAAATATGATAATTACACTTGGATAAGAAGTTACTAATATTAAGAAGTTACTAATATTATCTTTCTTTTTAGACAAATTGAAATTTTTAAAATTTTAAATAAGACTAGAATAGTTCGACACATGATATCATACCACACACCTGTAGAAATATGGGCACCGCATGGGGCCATCCAGTGACCACTTGTCCACACTAGCAGACCATGGACATGCATGTTTCCAATGCCACTGACATTTTGTCCATCAATGTGTCCGTTATACCTGTAACTCACAGACATTTTGTGTTCGTTTTGTCATTTTCTCTAGTAAATCTTCTCCATTCCATTCAAAGTAGATAACTCTGACAACAATCAAGTGCTTGCATGCAAACAGGTCCATTGGATTTTCCTACTATTTTCATGAAACTTTATTTAATGACAATAACAAGCCTGAGGTGGGATGTGTAGCATGGCTCAACATTTATACTCAGAGCTAAAGTTAATCATATCTTATGTGTTATTTTGCATTTGTTTTCCGGTCGGTTGATGCTCATATCTCGGATGATATATTTCATGCTCTAGTCGATAAAGATACTTACCCAACTACACCCATTTTCAGAGCACCGGATCAGTAGCTAACGAGAGTTGTACAAGAAGTGGTGTAGTTATGGGGAGCACATGCCCCTCATATCCTATTGTTGTGGAAGAAGTTGTTAATTTTGTTTATTCCGTTGACAGTAGCCACCAAGGAGAAAGCAGTTGATTATTCAGAGGCAAATCAAAGACATACTCTACAACAATAGTAGCAGACCCAACAAATCCAGCAACACCAGACCCAGATCCAACATCAATAGAACCATTAGCTCATCCACCACCAATAGCATAACTAGAGCTACCTATTCTAGTCCTAGCTCCTTGTTTGAGTCCGAGCTCCCCTTGGCTCGGCCCCATCTTTCGAACATCAACTGTTGATGTATATGAAGTAGGAGTGAGAGATGTTATGATAGATTATGGGGTTATTTCTTCATCAGATCGATACCCAACAATGGCAAGGGGGGAAAGACAAATTCATCGGTAGCAGACTTAATCATATATTATGGTGTTTGATCCAACTATTAAACCCCAAAGAAATTGATATAGATAGATGAAATTTTATATTAGCACCACCTATTGATCTACCTCTAGCATCTATCCACCTAAATCGGCATCAGTAGCATCCATCATAGGTGGCTTAGCTAGTCTTCACAATCCGGACCACACTACAAAAGTGACAGACAGTAGGCACCAATAGACCTACCGATCTATGTTTCAGGCGATGACATCTGAACAAAGCTACTTTTCTCAACAAAGAATGTGGGTTTTTCTTTCTTCTTTAAATAAAGCAAGTGATATTTAAATATTAAATTAAATGGAGAAACTATTTTTGTTTCTTTTTGTCAAAAAAACTCAAACAATTTCTTTCAATCCTTTCTTCTTGATTTTCAAATGAAGAATTTCCTGTGTACAGAAATGAACCAGCAATTTATATATGGAAAAGTAAATACAAATAAAAATTCGTAGCAAGTGAACTATGATGCACAATACTAGTGCTTTAATCATTTCTTTGAGGTTGAGCATATGCTTGCTGGGTGGGATGATAGAACCCAAGGGATAAGAAATCAACTTGCTCACCGGCAAATAGCACCAGAGCTGCATGCATGCAGATAGCCATGTGGTAGTGAATTGTCTAAAGTTCGTGGTGGTGAATTATATTTAGTTTGGATATAAAAATCTTTTGCATGAGAAATCTTTGGACAGTAGAAAAGTTGAATTATTTTTAGTTTGGATATAAAAATATTTTGCACAAGAAAACTTCGGATATCAAAAAAATAGTTTGACACAACCTGGCTTTGTATAAAATAGCTAGACTTTGGATAAAATAGCGTTGCCCCAACCTTGTTGTATTGGGGCATGTGAAGTTTGCAATAATAAGTGGAATATTTTATTACTAGAAAACTTTCATTAAAATTGAAATGAATCAAATGACAAACATAAAAATTTGGTTAAATTTACATAGCATTAAAAAAATTTGTCAAAAATAAATTAATTCGCAGTCAACGATCCATGGATCACTATAGTCTTGCTCAAAATACAACCATATAATGAATCATATAAAATGAAACTTCACATCAACTATTAACTTGTCATAGTCCTTTTTTTCTTAAGTATTTTTTAGGGTCCAACATCATGCAGATGCACTATATATGTAGGCGCACTATGCCTCAAGTGAATTTATACTTGAATCAGTGACATATGCATTACAAAATTATGCTAATTGCACTAGAGAGTATACGGCTAATCAATAAAAAAAAATAAAAAATACAAAGACATGTGACTAAAAACTAAAATCTACGGACTATTAGTGTGAATAAACCTTTATTATTTGTGGTCTCGAAGGAGGTCTCTCTTTACTTTAACCTGAGTTCATCAGTGGTGAAAACCTCAATTAGTGTTGGTTTATCTCTCTCGCTCTAGCAACAGCAGAAGTATGGTTCACTTCTCGTGTATATCCTCCTGGGAATTTGGAGGAATAGAATTCTTGTATTTTACAAGAGTCAGTTTGGGATCTGAGTCTTATCTAAATTTAAATTTAGGCCATTTTTCAGAAATAGGTCCCTGGCTCCCCAAGCCAACCTCGAGAATCTATATTAGATGTGAGATTGGAATGTCTATTTCCTTTTTCAATGGAGCTTCAGAGGATGGTCTGGATATGATGTTTTCATTGTTTTACATTGAGGGCGTTTCTATCATTTCTTTTGGTTCAGCGGGGTTGGCTCTAATTGGAATGCAGAATTGCTAGCATTGTGGGGTGGCGGGACATTGAGGAAGCTGACATTTATGGGTACTCCCATATTTTCATCAATTGGGTTAAGGGCATTTTTTTCCTTTTCTCCCCTTCAACTTCAGATTTGGATGTTACTTATTGGCGATTTGAAGATGTCTCTCAGTAGAATATCCTTCTCGCGTATTTTCCTTCAGCCAAATTCTCTAAAACATCTCGTGCCCAAGCAAGGATGTTCTTTGGTTCATGGATATGTTTAATATAAGTTGTTGATTGATGATTCTATGAACGAGGTTTGGTTTCTCCTAACCGGGGACTCAGATTCTTGTGTTTTTTTGGGAATTTTCTTATCTGATTTTACTTATAGTATGTTGAACTGTTTTTAAGCATTCTTAGGGTCCTATATTTTGTTTTAATTAGGTATATTTTGTTTTAATTAGGTTTCTTTGTCTTTCTTTACTGTTGTAACTTAATTTTGACCTTGGGAAAGCCTATAGTCCCTCTTATATCTATGTAAATTAAATTATGCTAATGCACTCCCTTTTCAAAAAAATAGCTGTTTTTTCTCTATGAAAAAAAACATCTATTATTTAGTTCCAATCCAGATTCACATAACTAGTCAGTTCATTTGACATACTTTGAATATCAATTTATGATACACGAAAGATTATGGAATGGCAAACAATAACACGATTGAATTCAAAAACACTTTAAGTAGAGAGCCCTCGTATGAATGACGCCACTTTTGTTTCGAGGGGAAGGACAACGGTGGTATCAAGTCATTCCCTTATCGTGTTGTGCTTGTACTTTGGATACAATTCACTGTCACGAATGCGCTCATTGTCACATATATCCCTCGATCCGGCACCCTCACTATATAATTGTTTATAAAATACACAATTTCGATTCACCTTGTTCAACCAGAATGATAAACCCAGTAACATAGATTGATATATTGCGGAGTCCATGTCGAATAATATATTTTTCTCCTTGAGAAAATTCAGAATTACAATTGACATTGATGGAATGAGGGATTGTGTGCATATGAAGATGATGATTTGATGAAAGTAACCGGAAGCTAAATTAAATGGGATGGCTATGTGTAAATTTACGATCAATTTCACCAATGAGCTCTCTGTATCGAGTATATTGCCTCCAGTTCAGTGGAGATGCGCAAGGAGGTTGTTTACATAGAGAGAAATGAAGGGTGTTGTTATCAATTGGAAGGTGACTCCTGACCATCCTAAGGGAACCATCAAAACTCATGAATACCCTAATGCGTACGTGTCACAATTTGTGAATACCCTAATACCTATGTGCTATTGAGTGATCTTAAGAGAACGAGGCGGACTTGGTGATGTGAAGCTCCTACCAATGGAACAGAGATATGATAGTGAACAGAACCAATGCCCCAAGGTTTTGAAGCTATAAGCAATCAAGTAGTGCCATAACATTGAGAAGCAAAATGATTCACATTCAACCTGCGGCATAAAATTTTTTGATGTTGTAGCATGTGATCATCCATTATCCAATCAGTTAACTCAGTCTTTCCCATTGACACTAAGTATGAAATCGCTACAATATAATAAATTTTTAAATTTTAAATATTCGAAATTGTTGTACCTCAATTTCAATAGACCAAGTCTATCAACCTAATAATATATTTTTATAGTGAATAGTAAATTATAAATTTGGAAAAAATATAATCAAAAATTATAATAGTGAAGAAATAAAATTAAATTAATATTATATATATATATATATATATATATATAAATATATATATATTAATGATACATGAAATTATATTTAATTTAATCAATTAAAAATTTATTTAAATTATTTAGATAGTATTTTTAAAGTGATATGTATAATTTTGTGAAGGGTTGAAATTTTATCCTAAAACTCTTTTGTTTGGACAAGAGCTAGTTTTCATGATATAAAGAAATAGATAACCACCAAGACCGAACCACGACCTCTCACACAGTCTAATCAACCTAATAATATTATTTTTATAGTTAATAATAACTATAAATTTGGAAAAATATAATCCAAAATTATAATAGTGAAAAAAAAAAATTAATTTAAAAATATATATAATATATATATATAATTAAATGAACCTATGAAATTATTTTAATTTAATCAATTAAAATATTATTTAAATTATTTAGATAGTATTTTTAAGGTGATATGATATTATTTTGTGTAGGGTTGAATTTTATCCTAAAACTCTCTTTGCTTGGACAAGAGCTAGTTTTCATTGGATAGAAAGAAATAGTTAACCACCCAAGACCTAGACCCACGACCTTCACACATATAGTAGGAGTGAAAGTTACCTTCCTTATCACTTCAAAATTCCCTTTGAAAGTTTTAAAGAATGAAACAATAGAGGTAACCATAGACCACTTTTGGAGATCAGAACCTAGCCTTCATGATGCACAGAGAGAGCTCTGTCTTTATAATTTAACTTTGTTTTAGTTAATAAATTTTAGGCTAGTTATGGTTGCACTTGTGTTTTGTTTTGAATTTGAGTGGTGGGACCACTTAGATGAACAGAGGTTTGATTTTTCCATTAGGCTATAGAGTCATAGGTCAAACAAACAAGACTAGATCAAGGTTCTAAATGACAGTGTCTACAGGGCAAGATAGGTGAGTTTTTGCAGATTTCAAGGGCTAGATGGTGAAGTGGCTTCTAATAGGATCGAGGGAGAAATTAAGGGTTCCCTAGGCCAGATTATGGAAGGAATGTAAGAGGTCAACTAGGATGGAGGAGCAATTAAGGATTCTCAGATCCGGGTATCAGAGGAAAACATGTAAATGACTAACTGTGAAAAACAGAGTGTACTTAAACAAATTTGGAGTGATATTTCCTGTTAATGCATTCAAGTTTAGAAAATCATTAAGTTTGTGGAAAACATAATAAAGGTAACAAAATCACATAAAGAAGATACTTCACTACAAATAGATCATCTCATGAATCCTGCATTTCAATGCTTTTATTACTTGCTACAGTCTGTTGACTTGAAAATGTTACAATCACCCTTAGGTTCAATATCAAAATAACTCTACAAATGTATACCCAAAATACTTCAAATGAAGAAGTATTTATACAAATTCTAAAGTGAAATATCTTGAAAAAATATCAAGATTGGTTTTACAAATATCTCAAATTGTTTTACATTAATAGAACTTAAATAAAGGACACTCAAAACTAATGAATATATTTGGAACTATATTTATAGATTGATGGCAACAAAGAAGAGAAATTCGAATTTGATAAAAACTCTTAATTGTTGGGTTGTGTTATATTCTTTCCACGACAACCATTCTGCGAGGGAGGCAGGCTTAAAAATTAGTGCCAAGTTCTTTTTATTTAAACTCATATTTCCCACAAGCAAACAAGCGCATAGAATCTAATGTAGAGGTGGAACCCTGAGCATGCACGAAAACTAAGGAGGAGAACCTTGATGCAAGGGAATATGCAAGGAATCTAAAATATGTTGGGCTGTGTTATTCTTTCCATGACTAGCCCGCGTAGTGAACCGGGGGGTTAGAGGGGGGTGGAGCCCCCCCTTCGTTACGTCGATTGCATAGCGGGGGCTCATAGGGGGGGCGACAGCCCCTCGTGTCCTGGGTTTGAGGGAGGCAGGTAGCCCCCTTGTATAGGGTCTGAGGCAGCGCCCTAGGAAATTTTTTTTTGGGACCCTATATTATGTTGGGTGAAACTACCTATGGTTTTCGGTGCATGGTTTTGGACGCGATGGTTTTCGGTCCATGTTATTGTATGCTTCGGCATGTATAAATATATATTGTAACATTGAAAGGAGAATAATGAAAAATCAAGCTGGTAGTCACAGTTTTCGGATCCAGGGGAAAATCTCTGTGTATATGTGTTTTATGTGTTATGCTCTCGCATTGTTTATTTTATGTGTTTTAGAATTTGTATGCAGGTAAT
>APFE030191925.1:89948-101326 GCA_000404065.3 Pinus taeda
GTTGGATAGTAAATCTGAAAAGTGCACCTTTATTGGGTATAAGGATGGTTTAAAGGGTTATAAGCTTTGGAACCCAGCAACAAGGAAGGTTTTGTACAACCGAGATGTGGTGTTCAGAGAGGTGAAAGATGTTATTAAACATGAAGTCCAACAAAAGGAACCCGAGAAGATAGATTTTGAGCTAAAGGAGGAAGAATCAGACTCTACAGTAGAGGAGGAATTAGAATATGAAGAGCCACAAACTCTGGGTGTAAGAAGATTAGTTCAAGAAAGAAGGCAACGAGAAAGGTATAGTCCATCTGATTTCTATTTCAAATTTTTCTTTATCTATTACTGATGATGATCCCAGAACTGTGAAGGAAGCAGTAGATTTAGAGGATGAAAAACTATGGAAAGAGGCCATGGTTGATGAAATAGCATCTTTGCACAAAAACGAGGCTTGGGACCTAGTGGAGTTGCCGACTGGAAGGAAACCCATTGGCAGCAAATGGGTGTTCAAGAAGGAGACAAATGTAGAAGGAAAGGTGGAGAAATACAAAGCTCGGTTGGTAGCAAAAGGTTATTCCTAGGTGCCAGGAATTGATTTTGGTGATATTTTTTCTCCTGTTGCCAAGGTAACTTCTATTAAATTACTTTTATCTATTGTTGTTGCTTTTGATTTTGAGGTAGAACAGATGGATGTGAAGACAATATTTTATCACGGGGATCTGGAAGAGGAGATCTACATGAAGCAACGTGAAGGATTTTCAGTGAAGGGTAAGAAAGAACTAGTATGAAAATTAAAGAAGTCTCTATATGGGTTAAAACAATCACCAAGGATGTGGTATCAGAAATTTGATACATTTATACGGGGACTTGGCTTCACCAGAAGCAAAGCAGATCACTGTGTGTATTTTAAAGTAATTGGTGACCGTATTATTTATCTGGTATTGTATGTGGATGACATGTTTCTGGTTGGAAATGACAAAGAAATTATCCAAGATTTGAAGACCTAATTGTCCTCCAAATTTGACATGAAATATCTTGGTGCCGTAAACTATATTTTGGGCATGGAAACTAAAAGAGATCGGGCAAAGAGGAAGTTCTGATTAAACCAGAGGAAGTATGTTGAGACAATACTGTAGTGGTTTAATATGCTGGATAGAAAACCGGTGAAGGTTCCTATTCCTATAGCCGTAAAGTTATTTGCTGAACAGTGTCCCAAGACATAAGAAGAGGAAGAGGATATGTCCCGTGTTCCATATGCAAGTGTAGTCGGTAGCCTGATGTATGCAATGGTTTGTACTAGACCAAAAATTTCACATGTAGTGGGAGTATTGAGCAGGTTTATATCGAAACCAGAGAAGGAGCATTGGACAACAGTGAAGTAGGTTTTTAGGTATTTGCATGGCACTAATGATTATAGTTTGTGCTACCAAGGAAAACCAAGATTGGATAGAGTTTTGGATATTTGTGGCTTTGTTGATGCAGACTGGGCTGGAGATTTGGATCAGAGAAGATCTACAAGTGGGTATGTGTTTAAATTATTTGGAGGTGTTGTCAATTGGATGAGTAAGAAAAAATCTGTAGTGATACTATCAACCATAGAAGAATAATGCATGGCAGCCACTCATGCAAGTAAGGAAGCAGTTAAGTTGTAGAGATTGTGTTCAATTATGGGGTTGGTAAAGGGAGCTATAAGGATAGAATGTGACAGCCAAAGTGTAATTTTCTTGGCAAAGAACCTCGCTTATCATTCAAAGACAGAGCACATTGATGTTCAGTATCACATTGTGAGGGATATGATAGAAGACAAAAAGGTGTTGCTAGTAAAGGTGGACACTTTGAAGAATACTGCAAATGCATTGAAAAAATCTGTGAGCTCTGAGAAGTTCTCTTGGTGTAGAGAAACAATGGTCATTTCAGGGCTGAAAAATGGCTAAGCTCTCATGTGGCCCCCTGTGGAAAGAAAACAACAAGTGGGAGAATGTTGGGTTGTGTTATATTCTTTCCACAACTAACCCACATAGTGAACTAAGGGGGTTAGAGGGCGGGCATCGCCCCCGTTTCATTGCGCTAATTGCGTAGCAAGGTTTGAGGTGGTCGGGTAGCACCCCTCTATGGGGTCAGTGGCAGCGCCCCGGGAAATTTTTTTTTGGACCCTATATTAGGTTTAGTGAACCTACCTATGCTTTTCGGTCCATGGTATTGGATGCTTCCGCATGTATAAATATGTATTGTAACATTGAAAGGAAAATAATGAAAAATCAAGCTAGTAGTCCCAGTTTTGGGATCCAGGGGAAAATCTCTGTGCATATGTGTTTTATGTGTCATGCTCTTGCATCGTTTATTTTCTATGTTTTAGAATACATATGTAGGTAATTTCTGTATAGGTTTAAAACCTACATTAATTGATGATGAGGCCTCCAAGTAACTAACTACCTCCTTCCTTTGTGCTTTATGCCCTAGAAATTCTGCAACATTAGGGTCTAGTGATACCTTTTTATATCTCAATCTGAGATAGATATGTAAAAAGTGGAAGAGGTTATTGTAGATAAGTATATTATTCAGGTAAACTTCTTTTAGTTTTAGAAAATTCAACTCCAGCTGTTCACAGTATCCTCTGCAAAAAGCTGTTAAAAACAGGACTTTGCACAATCCGAAAATTAGGCTGTGAAGATATGCATTTACCTCCCTGTTTGTAATACATGTGTACTAAGTGAGATAGGTTTTTGTAGATTAGCATTTTAGAAACAAAAACCTCCTCTTGTTTCTCAAAATGCATCTAGGATTGGCCACCATAGTTTCTGAAAAATTATGAGTTAAATAGGAAATTTCTAGAAAATGTAACATTCCTGCTCTCATTTCATCTTGTAACCTTAAATTTCTTTTAACCGTTTTTACCTTTACTTAGCATAAACTTCATTGTTGCTAGTGAAAGTGTTTTCATATCTGTTTAACCCTTACTTCGTCCATGTTTACTTTTACTATTTACCTTGATTGCTTTGTTTTTCATCTATCTTTACTTTGACATGAATTTATTTTATCTGAATGCTTTGTAACTATCTTCCATGTTGTTTGTCGTCCCACTAGCTACTTTTATTCACTTTGATTTTTCAATCTGATACACTTTTATTGATACTCTTTCATCTGGCTAATTTATATTTTTCCTTTTACTGTGATTTTTTGACTTTCGCTATAATCTTTTGACTTTTACTGTACAATTTCAAATGAGAGGGTCGTTTTGGTTTTTTCTCAAAATACCTGGAAATTGGTGAATTGGCATGCAAATTGGTTTGAATGGTGATTGTAGAGGCTACAGTGGCTGCAGACATGAATTGGACGCTCAATTTGGGTGTCCGAAGCTTCTTTAGATTGTAGATGGCAGTGAATTTTGGTTGCAGAGGCTCAGAGTGTCACAAATGTATTACTGAGGTTTTACAGAAAAACAAGCAAAAAATGATGAAATGGGGCTTCTCGGCCTTTTAAAGGGCAAGGGTTATATTTTGGCAGGGAAAGTATTTTATGAATAGTGGACGTTTCTCGTGTTGGGTGGGGAGGCGGTTTTGGAGGCCATCGCACCGTGTTTGGCAAGCAGACGTTATTTCCCCGAGGGAACACGATCTATGTCGGAGGATGGCACATAGCAAAATTAGGCCCGAGTAAAATCGTGAATCTCGCGTGCTCTCAAGTTGATAAAGGTCGGAGAGGGAGTGAGCACGATATGGACGTGCATTGTTAGATCTAGGAGTGGGAGATCTAACAATGGTCGCATGGTGGAGCTGCACGTAGAGAAATCGGGGTGAAGATTTGCAGGATTTTCTTTAACAACACCAAGGGTTGGTGGTTTAATGGGTTTATGTTGAGGAAATATGAAGTGGGGAGTTAATTTAAACAATGTGAAGGATGAAACTATAGTTTATAATTAAATCGGGGTTGGATATTATATATGAAGGAGTTATTTAATACGGGAAAAAGGTATATCGGGGAGCTAATACATTAGGTTAGTATGTTAATATGAAATGAATGCGTGGAATGCAAAATATAGTAAGCATAATGTAAAATAATATGTTTGGCTAGAATTTCTTCAGTGTGGTGGCCAAATATCAACATTTAATACTTATAGTTGGGATAAAAACATTTTTTGTGGGTTTTTTATTATTTTGAATGAGAGGGGAATTAGTTAAGGGGGTTTTACCTTTCGTAGGTAAAATGTGTTCTAAACTTAGGAAAAGAGGATTTTATAGGGTAAAATGAGTGATGTAACGAGAAAAGGGCTTTTCCATGAATGAGAAGGGTTTCAATAATGTGGAATCCAATATTTGATGTCCATGAGTTATTAAGCCAAGGGTCTGGTCCCACCAAAAGTGAGAGAAATGCTCTGAGCCTTTATGATTGAAGAATCTTAGTACTGGAGAACATTGTAAGGAGGGAAATTAGTAATATGCCAAATGATGTTTATCCATGATTATAAAATTTGCTTGTACCTACCCATCTTCTATTTTAACATTTTATTCCTTATTTACATGGGTGAATTTGAGCTTGCAAAACCTTACTCATTTTTCTTTGAAACAGGAAACTAACTAACTCAAACCTTATTCCATCCAACAGCTCAGGTTAAACTGTTGAGCTCCCTATCATTGTCTATTTTAACTATTGATCTATCAAGATTAAACTATTTGGCTAGATCTTTATTATCTATATGTCAACATTAAATTTAAAGCATGAAAAGTCAAGAGTAAGTTGTTTGACTTATCATGGATTATGTTATTTTAAACAAGCTACACATAATCATTATTTGCAGAAAAAGTAAAATAGTAGTGGAATTTGAATTTGCACACTTTCATGATCTATTTTTATCTCTTTTCGTGGGGTTCATAATTTTCAATTTTTTATCTTTGTTTCTTTTTTTCCTTTGATTGTTCTTTTAGGACATACTCTCTTTACATTTTTTAATTTGGGAATATATTTGCAGAAAGCAAAGGTATCTACAATATTACAATATTGACCATAGTCAATTCAAAATTATGAATCCTATTATTATAGGACTGTAACATTGGCTCCACATGGGGATGTCATCTCCTTTTGAGATGTCAAGAACACCATCGACTAGTAGCCTGATCCATTGGGCCAATTCCAAACATGTATATGCTTTGTTGTATAATCTCTATGACTAAAATGCTTGAGCTGAAAATACACCCTTTCCTACAAACTGAAATCTGATCTAAAATTGAAAGAAGGTACTGCAATTCTCAAACCCAACTAATAGATCATCAAGATCTTTAGGACCTCTTTCCAGGCTTCAACTTCTAACGAATTATTTCATAACTTGTTGAAAATTGAAAACTAAAATAAACTAAATTCCTACCTACTTACTCTAATCCGTTGTTCAACTATTGGTTACGTAAGATGAAACAACCAATGCAACCATTCAAGCATTATGTAATTTGATGTATTTTGTTGCATTTGCTTGTTTGTGATCAAAACTGAGATTCTAAAACCAATTATAACCATGTCAACAAATGAGAAGATAAGGAAATACTTGATTTCCTTTGTTGACTCTAGAAACTGTACAAAAGGATCTTCCAAGATATATACCCTAATGTTTAACTAATCTAAGCAAATGTACAATTGTTCTGGATGGCCTCCATGCCATCAAAGTGAAATTTCATTTTCATTTTATCACCCTGCAGATTTTTAGATAAGCTTTGTGATGATATTTCTACTGATTGAAATGTCTTTCTGCTGAAACCTTTATCATCTTGATTTTGAATCTCATAGTTAGTTAATGGAGAGAAATTCTTATTCCATTCATCATCGCACATATCAGCTATTGGATCATAAAATACATGGAAGGATTGTTGCAACCTATTACATAAGGGTTTTAATGTTACTTCATCAATTTATGCATGTTGTTCATCCTTTTCTTTGGATATATTATACCATATTTACATTTAAACTGAAATGATTCAAAATGTAGTGGTATAGAACTTTCCTGTCTCATCTTAACATACGTCTCAATAGAATTTGATAACTGCATTTGTGAAACTGAAGAATCCTGATTGAGGTTTTCATTGTCTTCTTTATTGTCAATATCAACACCTAAACACTGCTGATTTTTTATTGCTTTAAAGTTTTCTCTGATGAACTGAAATGAAGCAAAACAAAGAGGCAAAGAAGCTTCACTTATTTCCAATTTTTCTGCACTTTCTTCCTCACATTCATAGCTGATATGAATAAGATGATCATTATTTTCAAGCTACTGAAACTAAATTTCTTTATTTACCAAACTAGTTTTTGATTGCTCTGTAAAGTTAATTTGGATTTGAATAACATAATTATCATCATATTTATCATATTTAGGCAAATCATTAAAAGAAGTAATGTCATAAAAAATACACATTAGATTAGTAGATTGCCTCTCCACATATTGCTATATAAATCTATCTTCTGATCTATGGTAGTTGGAATTAGAAGGAATTTGTTCATGGCTATCAACCTCTTCCTTTTGTGAAATAAATGTGTCATCTTGACTTTGAAAAAAAAAATTATCTTTCATGATGATATTTTGTATCCTTTTTCTCTATTTTTCTGACCAAAATGTCAAATTTTACCTCTACAATGTTGTTCTTCTCTGCTCCTACTTTCAACTTTTGTCTTCTAATTTGTGGATTAACTTCCACATCTACTGTAATGTTCTGCATCTGTTCCATTGTTGAGGGGTTTCTTTCTCTTAGCTGGAATTCTATCTCTGGATCAAATGCTTTTGGATAATGCAAGAGAGCTTAATCACGAGGAGGCCTTATATTTGACAACATTGAATAATAGATTTGATTAAATTTGTGAGAAAATTTTTGTATTGTTTCATTTCGTTGTCTTCTTAACTGATTATATTCCTCTATGATCACAAAAATATTGACTTTGATTATCCATATATCAAGAAAAAATTTGACAAACTGTTGGAAATTTGAGATGCTTTCAATAGGTAGATTCTTGAACCAACTCTTTACTCTACTTTACAAAGAGAGAGAAAAATTTTTGATTCTAACATCATCTTCATCAATCTCAAATAAGTCCAGATGATTCTCAAAACCTTGAATGTGTTTTTGGGCAGTGATTTTACCATCTTCTCCATCAAACCTAGGGAGATACTTGTAATAATTCTTAGGGAAAACATGGAGTGTAGTAGGTAAGATGAGTGGCTTATACCTATCAGGAACTTTCTGAGGTACACGGATATGTACAGGGATTGTAAGATCATTCTTGACTAGAAAATGATCATCATAAGATTCAGAAGAATGATGCTCAAATGTGTAAAGAGATTTTATATTTACAATTTTCAAAGGAAAATAATTAAAGACTAATCTAGGATCTTCTCCAAGATAAATATACATTGAAAAACCTTCTTGATGAGAAAAAGCATGATGTCTTGGATAACAATCCAAGTTAGAAACCTGATCTTCCAATATTTTTCTTTCAAGTTCATTCCTCCAGCGGAGTCTTGATTGTGAAATTGATTTGGAGTCGCGAGGTGGATGATTTAACCTTTGTGTGTCTGATAACTCTTTAGCATCAT
The DNA here is from genome assembly GCA_000404065.3 of Pinus taeda. NCBI lineage: Eukaryota > Viridiplantae > Streptophyta > Pinopsida > Pinales > Pinaceae > Pinus > Pinus taeda. The sequence continues at coordinate 97,504 of APFE030191925.1, forward strand.
ATATCAAATCTAAACCTGTAAAATATTTCTTAAGAAAATGTTAGTCATCTCCAGTATGGTTGCCAATTATGTTATCACTCCAAAATTCCCTTTGAAAGTTTTAAGGAAGGAAATATTAGAGGTAACCACAAACCACCTTTGGAGATTAGGAGCTAGCCTTCCTGATGCTTAGAGAGGTCTCTCTCTTTATAATTTAACTTCATTTAATAAATTTTAGGCTAGTTATGGTTGCACTTGGGTTTTGTTTTGAATTTGGGTGGTGGGATCACTTACTTAGATGAACAGAGGTCTGCTTTTGCCATTGAGCTATGGAGTCACAAGTCAGACAAATAAGACTAGTTCAAGGTTCTAAAAGACAGTGTCTACAAGGCAAGATAAGTGAGTTTTTGTAGATCTAAAGGGCTGGATGGTGAAGTGGCTTCTAATCGGATCCAGAGAGCAATAAAGGGTTCCCTAGGACAAATTATGGAAGGAATGAAAGAGGTCAACTTGGATGGGAGAGCAATTAAGGATTCTTAGATCCATGTATCAGACAAAAACATGTAAATGACTAACTTTACAAAACAAAGTGTACTTAAACAAATTCTGAGTGATATTTCTAGTTAATATATTCAAATTTAGAAAACAGTTAAGTTAGTGAAAAACATAAAAAAGTAACAAAATCACATAAAAAAGATACTTCGCTGCAAATAGCTCATCTCATGAATCCTCTAGTTCAATGCTTTTATTACTTGCTCCATTCTGTTGACTTGAAAATGGTACAATCACCCATAGGTTCAAGATTAAAATAACTCTACAAATGTATAGCAATCGACCCAAAATAATTCAAATGAAGAAGCATTTATACAAATTCTAAACTGAAATATCTTGAAAAAAATATCAAGATTGGTTTTACATATATCTCAAATTGTTTTACATTAATAGAACTTAGATAAAGGACACTCAAAACTAATGAATATATTTGGAACTATATTTATGGATTTATGGTGGAAAAGAAGAAAAAATTGAATTTGATAGTAACTCTTAATTGATGATGAGGCTTGCAAGTCACTAACTACCTCCTTCCTGTGTGCATTCTGCCCTAGAAATTTTGCAAAATTAGGGTCCAGGGATACCTTTGTATATCTCAATCTGAGATAGATATGTAAAATGTGAAGGAGGTTATTGTATATAAGTATGTTTTTGAGATAAACCTCTTTTAGTTTCCCAAAATTCAGCTCCAGATGCTCACAATATTCTCTACAAAAAGATGTTAAAAATAGGACTTTGCACAATCCGAAACATAGGCTATGAATATATGAATTTATCTCACCTCTTGTAATACTTGTTTACAAAGTGAGATAGGTTTTTGTATATTGTCCTTTTAGGAACACAAACATCCTCTCGTTTCACACAATGCATCTTGGATTGGCCACAATAGTTTCTGCAAAATTATGGCTTAAATAGGAAATTTATGGAAAATGTACCATTCCCGCTCTCATTTCATATTTTAACCTTAATTTTCTTTTAATTGTTTTTACCTTTACTTAGGATACACTTCATTGTTGCTGGTGAAAGTGTTTTAACCCTTACTGCCTCCATGTTTACTTTTACTATTTACCTTGATTTCTCTGTTTCTTCATTTATCTTCACTTTCACATGAATTTATTCTATCTGTATGTTTTGTAATCGTCTTCCATGTTGTTTGTCTTCCTGCTGACTACTTTTACTCACTTTTGTTTTTCAATCTGACACACTTTTATTGATACTCTTTCATCTGGCTGATTTATCTTTTTCCTTTTACTGTGTTTCTTTTACTTTCACTGTAACCTTTTGAATTTTATTGTACATTTTCAAATGAGAGGATCATTTTGGTTTTTTCTCAAAATACCTAGAAATTGCTGAATTGGCTTGCAAATTGGTTTGAATAGTGATTGCAAAGGGTATAATGGCACAGACGTGAACTAGATGCTCAAATTTGGTGTCCGGAGCTTCCTCACGGTGGTAGACGTTAGTGAATTTTGGTTGCAGAGGCTTAGGGTGTCGCAAATGTATTGCTGAGGTTTTATAGGAGAAATGAGCGAAAAAGGATGAAATGGGGCTTCTTTTCCTTTTAAAGGGCAAAGGTTATATTTTGGCGAGGAAAGTATTTTATGGATAGTGCATGGTTTTCGCGTTGGGTGGGGAGGCGGTTTTGGAGGCTATAACACTGCTTTTAGTAGGTAGGCGGTATTTCCCCAAGGGAACGTGATCTATGTTAGAGGCTGACACGTAGCAAAATTGGTCCCGAGCAAAACCTCAAATCTCGTGCTCTCTCTGGTTAACAAAGGCTGGAGAGGGAGTGAGCGTGATATGGACATGCATTGTCATATCTCAGAGTAAGAGATCTAACAAATTTCGCACGATGAAGCTACATGGAGGGAAATCAGGGTGAATATTTGCGGGGTTTTCTTTTATGGTACCAAGGATTGGTGGGTTAATAGGTTTATGTCAGGGAAATATGAAGCGGGGAGTTAATTTAAACAATGTGTGGGTTGAAACTATAGTTTATAATTAAGTCGAGGTTTGAATATTACATATGAAGGATTTATTTAATAGGGGAAAAAGGTATATGGAGGAGCTAATACATTAGGTTAGTACGTTAATATGAATTGAATGTGTGGAAAAGTAAGCATGATGTAAAATATGATGTTTGGCTTGAATTTCTTCATTGTGGTGGCCCAATATCAACATTTAACACTTATACTTAGGATAAAACCATTTTTGTGGGTTTTTGAGTATTTTGAATGAAAGGGGAATTAGTTGATGGGGTTTTACCTTTCCTAGGTAAAATGTGTTTTAAACTTAGGAAAAGGTGATTTTGTAGTGTAAAATGAGTGATGTAAAGGAAAAAGGGTGTTTTCATGAATGAGAAGGGTTTCAGTAAGGTGAAATCCAATACTTGATGTCGATGAGTCATTAGGCCGAGGGTCTGGTCCCACCAAAAGTCGGAGAAATTCGTTGAGCCTTTATGACTGAAGTATTTACGTACTGGAGCACATTGTGGGGAGGGAAATTAGTAATATGCCAAACGATGTTTATCTATGATTGTAAAAATTGCTTGTACCTAGCCATTTGCTATTTAAACATTTTATTCCTTATTTACATGGGTGCATTTGAGCTTGCAAACCCTTATTCATTTTTCTTTGAAAAAGGAAACTAACTAATTGAAACCTTATTTCATCCAAGAGGTCATGTTAAACTATTGAGCTCCCTATCATTCTCTATTTTAACTATTGATCTACCAAGATTAAACTGTTTGACCAGATCTTTATTCTCTATCTATCAACAATAAATTTGAAGCATGAAAATTCAAGATTAAGTTGTTTGACTTATCATGGATTATGGTATTTTAAACAAGCTACCCATAATCATTATTTGCAGAAAAAAGTAAAATATTAGTGGCATTTGAATTTGGACACTTTCATGATCTATTTTTATCTCTTTTTGTGGGGTTCATATTTTTCACTTTTTTTATCTTTGTTTCTTTTTGTCCTTTGATTGTTCTTGTAGCACATACCCTCTTTACATTTTTTAATTTGGGAATACATTTGCAGAAAGAAAAGGGTCTACAATATTACAATACTGACCATAGTAAATTCAAAATTATGAATCCTATTATTATATGACCCTAACAGGAACCACCACCTCGGTAATTCTAGGTGACATGGTTTTTTTAAAATAGTGATGGGTCAACCTGCATTCATGGATAGCAGACAATGAGTAATAACTATCCTCACTGATTTGACAACTGAATTATAATAAAATTTTCCATTACATGAAAAATAAGTAAATGTTTATATAA